>JAPDSC010114038.1:0-11229 GCA_026290005.1 Latrodectus geometricus
ATTGGTATTTCTAGAAATACAACGCCACTCTGTCAAACAATAGTATCGTGATATGAATGTACATATCTTCCTTTGCCTGATGAAGATCTCTACAGAGTATTTAATAGAGCAATACATATGAAGCAAAAACTTTTACAGATGAGTTTGCAAAAGAAAGGAAGGTAAGAATCCATAGTTTTCTAACGAAAGCTTATTGAAAACTTCCTGAGAATGTTCATAAATGTCTCCGAAGTGTGTTGGAAGTCCTATAAGAAGACATAATTTTTCCTTCATATCTTCACATCTTGGATGAAAATGCGCTTTAGGTCCCCTACTCTGCCAACTTGGCGAAAGTATGCTGTGGGTCCCGTACTTGGCGGGTTTTCAAAAACGCCGTTGCCATTGCAATAATGGAATACGATTTTTAACGGTTTTAAACTAATTAGCAACCAATGAAAATGACCGATTTTTCAAGCTGAAACTAATCAACGACCAATGAAAATACTAAAAGAAAAAACCAATTAATGAGCATGCGCGAAAAAGCTCAAATTATTTCCTCCGGAGGTTGCCATAAAGAGCTCATTAGGTATAAAAACGTCCCGTTTACCACGCTTGGTGCATTTATCGCCAAGTAGTATTTATCGCCAAGTAGAGTAGGGGACCTAAAGCGCAGATTAGCGCACATCTTGCTGTGAGGTCTATTACTATAGGATTATGAACATATAAATATTCCTAAGATTTTGAAGCCCTTTATTTTGTGTTGTTTAAGTGTATCTTTTTTTGTAAGACTCCAGCCAAACACATAATCGTTCCATACATCTCTCACTGTTGTAAAAAAATTAATCACTTAATATTTTAGACTACAATGGCCGATGGCTAAGGGGTTAGAGTTCTAGGCTGTTGGACCCCGTTTAGGTATGGGTGTTTTCTTTCTCCTGAGATGATGCATGAATGTTTCCCGTCCTATAAACGGGTGTGTGATGTTGGGATAATGTTATTCGCTTCCGTGACTTGGTTCACAGGTACACTTAAATGAGTAACAACTTCTGGCCTTGACGTGGAGAAGGGTCAATCACGCAATGCCCGCCATTGGAAAAAATTTTAGATTACTATAAATTCATTCTCAGAAATAAAATGTAATAAGCAATATGAAAATTTCGCTCATGTGGCCATGTTTTTTGTACCTCTACGGTCATGTCTTAAACATGAGAGGTGAATAAACCAAGACCTACAATTAAACGAGGATTCCGTTCTCAACAAGTACCCAAGTCAAAGATAAGAAATGAAATCAAAATTTATTGATCACGAAAAATTCTCCAACCAATTTAGGCATTTATGGTCATAACAAACAATTTTTAAATTGAAAATATGAAATCGATTTTAATTACGATAATTTGCCAATTAATTACACGTTACAAAAATGAATTATTCACCATTGTTATAAACATTAATGCAATAATTTCGTATTTGTAATTTGTATAAATTGCTATACAGGCCTACTTTTTTAATCATAAACTCCTCTAAATATTAGTTTGGGGAAAAAGAAATCCATTATTTTTACGTGAACTTTATGTAACTTCGTTAGGATTCACTCTGTAAAAAGGTTTAAAACAGCTTTCATGTAGATTTTTAGGTCTTGCGCGTTACGACTGCTGACATGCGGTTAACTTCCTTCATTTTTGATATTTTATAGACATTTTCGACGATGCTGTATCCACATGCGAGGTGCATCTCTAACATCAAAAATACCCGAACAGAATCGACAAAACAAAAATTGTACGTAACTGGTTGTTACAGTCTTATATAGGACGATAAACACCTTTCCCAATTTTAGCCACCTGGCTATCTTTTTCACCGTTGCAAGAGAAAAACGAAAATGTATCGAATTTTCTGTTTGTTGTCTTCCATTTTTAAAACCTTGTACTCGTAATTGAATTAATCAAACAAAAAACCGCAAGAGGATATTTTAGTGTCAAATGTCACCTTTCCAACGAGCATAAATCTGAAATTGTTTGATAGATACCTCGCGAGATATCGATCACAACAGACGTCTACCGAAAAAATAATGGATTACTTTTTCCCCAAACTAATATTACTATATAAAGACTAAAATCATGTTATTCCTGAAAATTTTTCATCTATCAATAAGCTTAGAAAAATATATAAAAAATACTATTAGATACATGTTAAACATCAATTATCTAAACGGTTTAGATCATTCCTAAAACACAAAACCAATCTTTCGAAACCATCCGTATATATTGCTTACCTTATATATTAAAACCTTATATATTGTATAGTGACTCATAAATGCCAGGACGCGATGTGGAGTAAAATCTCTCCACTAACTGGGAAATCAATACTCTCCACAGAGAGATAAGGACTCCCAAAGGACAGTTCATCTCGCCAAAGAATTGTTTTTTTACATCCTAAAAATAATGATGCAGGGAAAGAGAATTTTCAGATTAAGCACGTATTAAAACGTCCTCCAGATATAATGCGATGTAATACTCTAGCTGCAAGTGATCAATACGAAAGAAATTACAAATCCAGGGTTTCTTAGATGTTATTTAGTTGTTTCCGCATCTGTTAGTTATTCACATGTTTCTATAAATGCTACTGGCTGATTTTCTTTTATTTGTTTCATTCAGTAGAATTCAGAGCACTTAAAATAATAAAAGTTCTAATTGCACATAAATCTACTTTTGGTGATATTTTTGGACACATTTTAAAATACTTTTCTTTCTGAAATTTCCTTAAGAAGTAATGGAAATTGAATGCATCGTTTTATTGTTTAATTTTCTATGAATATGAATTTTGCATGAAAGATGTTCGACAAGTTTTTCCTGAATTGTATTTTGAAGTTAAATACTGCCTTTAAAATCACATGATTTTAGATACATTCAAGAAAATGAAAGAAATTTTGCAGGTAAAAAGATCTAGACCTTACCTTCAATTGCCAAAAAGTGAAACAAATGATTTTTCTATGCAATTAATGAACTAAAGTCCTATCCACCTCAGACTTTGATTATCTTTTTTAAACTCAAGACTTTTACACATTTAGGATGGACAATTCAATTTTATTTCAATTGGGCAATTTTTCGGATGGAACATCTGGTAATTTTATTTTTCACAGCTCGTATAAATATTTTCATTTGTTGTACTTATTTTTCTCTTCTTGTTTATTTCTTGTTTTGATGGGCTTAAGAGCAACTTGTTGTTATTCTATAAAAAAACTATCAAATAAATTATCCAGAGACCTTTACTTTAACTCGTATAGCTCATGCCAAGATAGGCATAGGAAGGTTTGTTGTTGTTGTTACATATAACATTTGGTAAAGCCAAGACCACTCCCTATAAGGGTGGATGTGCGACTTTGGCTCATAGATGGCAGCAGCATCTGGGTGTTTCAATTTAGAGATAGGAAGCCAAGGAGGACTCAAGAGTTGGCTTCTAACACGCCCAGAGGTAGTAATTTCGAATGGGGACATGGAGGACATTGCAACCACGACTTATTTTATGTGCCCTAGTCGCCATTAGTGAACACAATGGATCTTCGGATAAGCCGGGATTCAAACTGACCACATTCCGGCAACAAGAACGACACCCTAACCAACCAGGCAAGAACAGCCACAAAATTCTTATAAAAATAACAAAGGTCTAATCGAGTAAGACGTAAAATACTTTGCATTTCATGAAGGATGTTTTTCAATGAAATATTTTTGCCTTCAGCTTCAGTTTTTAAAAATTCAAAGATGTATGCGCGGTCTTTTTCTTTTAGAATCTATCATAACAAGATCAGTAATCCCTTGCAGTGTAAACATTTAATCTTCTATGAAGTTTTGGCTGAGCTGGTAATTGAATAGTTAGCTTTTTAGTTTTTATTATTCGGTTCATGAATATGGTTAACACTTCAACTGTAAATGCTCATAGCGTTTCAGAATTCAATTCAAATTGTAAATCGCAATCCCATTTGCACTTATATGTACTGAAACTCAACGGTGTGACCTTCCTTTCGATATGATCCAGAATAAACATTTGCTGATAAAGCTCTTATGTGGTTGTTACATATGACACATGGTGAAGCCAAACCCACCCATCAGAGACTAGTCAAATGAAGTCAGAAAGAGCGTCTTGTTTTTTTGAACAAAGCACGAGCCAAGGTCTGTCTCCTAACATCCCCAGAGGTATTAATTTGGAATGAGGACATTTCGCCCCGACATATTTTATGTGGGCCAGTCACCATTAATTAACACGACTGATCTTTGGATAAGCAGGGATTCGAACTCACCTCCTTCCGAAAACGGGAACAACGCCGTAACCAACCAGGCCACCGCAGATTCTTATGAAGATAACAAAATATTAAGGAAATGTTAAATATCATCAGAGGAAGGAACGTATAATTATTGTCGTTTACTTTTTTAATTATATAATTTTGTTTGAATAAATTGCATTAAAAAATAACACAGGATGCGCCTTTAGTTTTTTAAAAATGCTCCCGAATGCCAAATTCAAAAATGATTAAATTGTAAAATAAGGTATGAAGGAATCTTCAGATAAAAATGTTTTGAACGTTTATATGTTTTGTATGTATATTGATTACATTTTCTTTATAAAAAGATTAAAATTTATGTCACTGTATTTGTAATTTCTTCAATTATTTTACATTCATTACTCTATAATTATATTGTTAATATTAATACAGTCACAAGCAAATATTATAGATTGAAACTATCAGTCTTGTACCAAACCTATCAATGTAACTGTCAAAAGAAATCAGAATTTTGTGACACTTCATTACATTTATCATTGATATAAGCCACAGTTATGCGACTGATAAATTCTCTAATTTATCTGGTTTACATTTGCCAATCTGCCGGATATATATTTTCTATTTAGATACTGATTAACTCGAAAATATTATTCGAAAGCAGTAATTTGTGTTTCTGAAATGGTAATCAAAGTTGTGGAATTTCACATTAGAACAGATAACGAAACTTTGCATTTCACCTATTTTCTACATTTTTTGTGCAACTTGACCATTAATAACTAGGAAGATATATATATATATATATATATATATATATATATCATAAATATAATATATATATAAATATCATAAATATAATATATATATAAATCGTATGCACATGCTTCAAAATTTATCTAAATAAGAATATTAAATTTAGAAATCATAATTCTGCCGTAGCTAATAAATATGAATGATTCTAGGATGCTAAGTTACTTAAATGTTCTGGTATGAAGTAGTTGAATCCCAAAGCATAAAATTTAATTGTATTTAATTATGTATAAAATTGTATTTTAAAACAGAAGAGTGGGACTTTTTAAAGACTATGATAAAATACTGGTCTTTCATTGCTGAAAACATCAGCGTCCTATATTTAACCCTTTCGCGCTGATCATCACATTTATGTGCCAGCAAGAAACCTTATCAGTTCCCGGCCGACTCATAGGCGTGCCAGGAAGAATCTCATTGACCCTTGACCATCACATATTTGTGCCAGTGTCCTGGAACGCTATACATCAGTTATTTCATCCATTTAAACTTAATAACAAAAGCGTTTGTATGCCTGGATTTGCAAAAGAGAGTGCCGGCCTCGAAAGGGTTAAGCCACGTCACACTGTTCGTGTTGAAACCTAGATATCTAGGATACTTTGAGTAACCAAATCATTACTGTCAGATCATTACTGCCATCATTATTACTGTCATTATTATTATCATTATTACCAAATCATTACTGCAAAATATTCATTAACACAACTGTATTCAGCTGTAACTCTATTATATATACTTTAAACACAAATTACACATACAACAAAATTTAAGGATCGTAGAAATTTTCATTATGAAGCTAATTATCGAATATTGGAAGGTGAAATTTTCATAATTCCATAACTATGTATTTAATTCGTGTTCGTAGGGAGCAAGCAGTTTTATTGATGAGATACGTAATCCATAAAAATCTAAGAAGTACTTCTGCTGATATTAATACATTATAGTTTTTTTTTTTTCATATATATAAAACGCCTTTATTTGTAGAATATATGAAAAGATTGTAAAAAGGGATTTGAAGAGCTGATAAAAGGAATCAAATAAGAAGACGCATTCACGAGACAATATGTATAAATTAAAAATGGTAGAATGTACTATTTTCTTTTGTAAGGAAGAGAGACATTATAAGCATGTATGAATGGAAAAAAGGAAATTTATTTTTTAAAAATATTTTACAAGTTCATAGTTTATAAGTTTTATCTAAAGAATGATATATAGCTATAGAATGTGTCTTATTTTTAATAAAATGTAGTAAAGAATGAGCATGCTTTGTTCAAAGCAAACAAGCTGTAATTTAAGACCTCTTAGCTTGGAACAAACATTCAACATAAAGAAACAGGAAATATTTGTCTTTCGCAAAGAATATTAATAAAAATCATCTTTAAGGAATAACTACTGGGCTAAATCTCCCCCAACACGCAAAATATTAGCTTTATTTGCTAATAACACTGATTTACAGGACAAGCATTTCCTTCCTTTGTTCGGAATTACTAACGGATGTTAGATGGTTAAAAGAAGTGCTGTTGTTGAAGTCAAATGAGCGTTTACCGTTTTTGAACACAGCTTAAAAGAGTGGAAGTATGACTTGGCTCATAGATTGCAGCATAATCTGGACCTTCGAATTTAGAGTTAGGAAGCCAAGGAAAACCCAAGGCCTGATTCGTACCACCCCCAGAAGTATTCATTTAGAATGAGAACAGGGAAAACTTTGAGACCACAACATATTTTAAGTGCCGAAATCACCATTAGTGAACACGATCATTTTTGTAGGCGCGGAATCGAACTCACAACCTAGTGATTGCGAGACTGGCGGGCTAACCAACTAGGCTATCATGGCCATCTCATAAGAAAGGATTTAATTTATTTTCATGAATCAAAATTAAAATGTCTTTCCAACTTAATGCATTTATAGTATATAAAATGGATAACTGTTATCTGTGGAAAAGAAAGTGCTGTGGCTATACCGCAATTGGACCAGGATTTAAAATTGTAAAACATTTAGCATGATTGAACCTGTTACCAAATGAGAAAACCCGTTTCAAACCAATTTTTACCAGTTATCTTTAACAATCGTTGAACTCATCAAATATAAATCTGGTTGTATTAGAAACCTAATAGTCTAAGCAATTTAGATAAAGTATCTTAAAAAGTAAATTTATTACAGCCTTAGAGAAAGGAAATTTGAGTTCGAAAATATATGAATATCCACAAATAATTATCCATTTATAAAAGTACAATCCATTGGGTTAAAATAAATAATGCCATCGTAATGCAAAAGGAAAATACTTTTAACATTGTTTATTTTTCAGTTAAAAATTAATTCATGTTCAAGTTAATTTATGTAAGTCTATTTATCTAGAATTCTTCGATAAAGGGAAATAACTTCATACCACTATCAATTTCACAAGAATTTTTATTACACAGTTGCATTTAAATTAACTCCATGCATCTGTATTTGGCACATCAAATAGTAGCTATTTAATGGTTTCAATTAAGTTAAAAGGCGTTTAAATCTATCATCAATGAAAACATTTTTTCTACCGCGGGCATCTTGCTTAGAGCAATCCATTGAGAATCAAATTATCTGCTGACAAAATTTGCGAGTTGAAAATTGCTCTTATATTCCTTTTTTATTTGCTATCTGATCGTTAGAGGGTGTAACATGTGTCGTTCTTTAAGGGTTTTCACGGATAATTTCGGGTAGGGAGGCAATTAAGAGAAAATCCGCAATTTAAGAGCTCGAATTTCAATGCCTCTTTTACAACCAAATTGAACTATTGATTTATCGACCGCATCTAAATTATTAAAAGGAGAAGTTTAAATAGAAAGGTAACAATGATCAGTTAATATCCAACATTTCTTTGTAATTCTTCTCATTTTTCTACAAAAAGTCACATTTTTCTACAAAAAAAAAAAAAAAAAATATCTGTCTGTTAACACATGAGAAATTTAATAATATTAAAATAAAAATATTAGGTTGGAGAAATCCATTATTTTTACGTGAACTTTATGTAACTTCTTTTGGATTTGCTTTGTAAAAAGGTTTAAAACGGTTTTCAGGTAGACTTTTAGGTCTTGTGCGAAGTTACGACTGCTGACATGCTGTCAAGTTTGATCATTTTTGATATTTTATAGACATTCTCGACGATGTTGTATCCATGCGAGGTGCATCTTTAGCATCCAAATACCCAAACGGAATCGACGAAACCAAAATTGTACGTAACTGGTTGTTACAGTCTTAAATAGGACGATAAAAACCTTTCATAATTTTAGCCACCCGGCTATCTTTTTCGCCGTTACAAGAGGAAAACGAAAATGTATCGAATTTTCTGTTTGTTGTCTTCCATTTTTAAAACCTTGTACTCGTAACTGAATGAATCAAACAAAAAACTGCAAGAGGATATTTTAGTGTCAAATGTCACCTTTCCAACGAGCATAAATCTGAAATTGTTTGATATATACCTGACGAGATATCGATCACTACAGACGCCTACCGAAGAAATAATGGATTACTTTTTCCCCAACATAATATTATGCCTTAAAAAAGTCCCATTCGGTTGGGACTCTAAACATTGAAGATGCAGTTTCATATTTTATTTTACACGTGCTTTGCTTACTTTAAAGTTTTTCTTATGTGTTAAGAAATCGTCACGTTTATTCAATTATTTGAGTTACAACTTGCAGAGTAAAATAACTTTAAATTAATATGGGTATTAAAGAAACCAAATTCTAAAAGAATTTTAACTGAAAGAAAAAAATATTGGAGTATACTTCATACTTCATATTTGGAGTTTTTTATTTATTGTGCATAGCTGTTATTTATAATAGCTAATATTTTTATTTTTCCTATGATATCGACAAATGATTGAAATTCTTAAATAAGAATGTAGATCTAAAACGCGTTTGAAAATCAGATCTCAGTATCAAAGGCAAAACTAATTACATACCAAGTGAGGACTTGCTTAGTAACATTCAGTTAATAACAGCAAAGTCCGTTGATTTAGCCCTAAAGATGGATATACGATTATGCTGTTACAAATTTAATATGCTTGTTTCTTGCAAAAAGTCCACAGAATATTCTGATTCTTTTGCCAATTGTTTCTACTAAAATAATTAAGTTATATCTTATTTTGGAGTACCGAATTATCAAACGAGACTATTTATCTGCATTTATACAAAAGCTTCGGATTGTCATCCTTTTCCCGTATTAATGATAATTTCTTATAATTTTTCATATCAAAATTTGAGAATCTACACTTTGGGTACTATATAAGAACCATGTAAAGTAGGGCACAGTACCCTAGGCTACTGTGCCCTACTTTACATCTACTTTACAATAAGTCTTGCAATTGCACGGTTGTAGGTTCCATTTCCCGCCGACTAAAACCGTTATGTTCACTAATGTCGACTGGAGCGTGTAAAATATGTCGAGGTCGCAATGTCCTCTATGTTTCCATTCCAAATTAATATCTCTGGGGGTGGTAGAAACTAGGTCCTGGTTCTTCCTAGGCTTCGTATCTCTAAATTGGAAGACCCAGATGGTGCTGCCATCTATGAGCCACTTCGTACTTTCACCCTCTTCAGAGGGTGCTCTGATCAAAAAAGAAGGGCACTCTTGCTGACTTCATTCGCCCAGTACCAAACGGACGGACGTGGCTTCGTCAAGCTTATAAATAAAAACAACAACATCATGTAAATTGTAATGTAATTACACAAGTGTAATGCAATTCAGCGTTTTGCACCAAATCACACAGTGTCAGTCAGTGACATTGTTGAAGCTTTCTTTGGAGAAATGAAACAAATTAGCAACTGCAAAAGGAATTAAATTCACATAACACTGCCGTAATGAACAAATAAAGTAATCATGCCCATTGAAAATCAATATATGACAAGAAATTCTTGTTCGTATAACAGATACAGAGTAATCACTACCCGTACTCTCTTCTTGGAACTTGAATAAGGCCTTATTTTGACTAGATAATGATCGATTGCATGTTAAACTAATTTGACTGAGAATTTTAAAATGGATTCATATAAACTACTATCACGTCAGATAGGGAAATTGAACCTCTAAATTATTAAGGTTGATACCAGAGATTAGATCTTTTAGTTGCGAAGTAAACCCAATTTAAATATTTAAAAGCCAACGAAACCTTTACTTTCTGTTTTCTATCAAACAATTTTAACCTTTTTCTTTCCTTATCACAACATTCAATACTTGTATTCGTTAAATTATAATACTTGAAACTAAACACAATCTTTCCATAATTTTAATAATCAATTACACAAAAAATTATCTCTTTCAATAAATTTCCTCAATAGGAATACATTAAAGAGAAAAATCTGTACATAGATCTTAGATGTGATTTTTAATAAAGGATCTTTTTTAATGTACTTAAATCAATAAAATTTGTCTATGACAAAATGATGTTAAAGTATATAATTCTACAAAATATCTATTTAATCTTCCATAATTAGCCGAACATAAAGCTATGAGAGTTTAAATAATATAAATGAAATTTGTATCTTATAAATCTATTTGAGGTCTCTAAAATATTTATTTTCTAAGGTATGTAGGTGAAATAAGCACAGTTTTAAAAAGTTTATATTTACGAGATATGTTTCACAAAAATTATTACAATTATTTAAATAAGTTTTCGACAAGTTCACTATTATTTACGTTTTTCAAATACAATCCTTGTTATCAAGAAAAATTTAAAGCATTTATGGTAAACAAATAAGTATATTAGGTATTAAATTATATATTTATATATATATATATAATCATGCGGCTGCAATAGCCTAGTTGGTTAAGGCATCAGTCTCACAATCACCAGGTTGTGGGCTAGATTCCCTGCTGAGTAAAGACCATCGTGTTCATTAATGGTGATTAGGACACGTAAAATGTGTCGCGGTCGCAATGTCCTAAATATTCCCATTCCAAATTAATACATTTGGAGATTTTAAGAATCAGGCCTTGGGTCTTCTCTGGCTTTTTAACTCTAAATTGAAAGGCTCAGATGATGCTACCATCTATGAGCCAAACGCCGTACTTCCATCCTTGTGAGGTGATGCACTGTTCATAAACGAAAGACGTTCTTTCTGACTTCATTCGCGCCCAATCCCAGACTGGCGGGCATAGCTTCGCCAAGCATCATAGGTAACAACAAATATAT
>JAPDSC010114050.1:0-14342 GCA_026290005.1 Latrodectus geometricus
TATACCTCTTCGTGAATAGATATTTATAACATGAAGGGTTGTGTTATGAATTACTGTTATCCCGCACTTTTTCTACGATTTATATATATATATATATATATATATATATATATATATATATATATATATATATATATATAAAAGACGCCCAACCTGTCTAGTGGTTTGCGTAACTGACTACGGATGGGGAGGACCTGGTTTCGGGTCCCGGCTCGGGCATGGATGTACTTTCTCTTTCTCTATGTTTCTTGTCCTTTCCTCAGGTCATGGATAAATGTGGCCCGCCCTATAAACGGGATTGTGGTGGTGTGGCGTGGGTGATGCTACTCGTACCTCCGTGACTTGGTCTGACTTCTCTGATTTCGGTCTTTCACGGTAACATATATATATATATATATATATATATATATATATATAAAGCTTCATCAAGCATGCATATATGTTTATGTGCACACATGTAGTATGCATGTATACTAAATATCAAAATTCTTTACAATACGAATTATATTTTATTTTTTAGTATATATTTTATAGTTTATAAAATATAACCGATATGAATTTTTTCTTACATTCAAAGAAGAAATTAAAGATTTGGTTGCCTTTTGTAGATGTTTTAAAACAATTTTATAATTATTTCTTAATATAAGAATTTATGGTACTAATTTTCAGAGACAAAGCATTAATTTGTTTGAAATTTTATGATATTTTTAATCATTAAAATTGTCAAATGTTAATTGAAAAAAAAGCTATTACATTACATATAAATTTAAATTGAAGGAGTTGAAATATGGATAGTTGAAGAAAAAGGATAGATTTATTTAACTTTAGTTGATTTTCATACAACCATAGTTTTACATGGAAAATAGTTTTAAGACTTATTTCTTAACTATTTTTAAATGATTAATTATAAAATGACTCTCTAATAATTATTTTAGAAGTAGTGGAACTTTTAATCTCAAAAACCAGATGCTTTCTCTTACAAAAGAAAAAAAAATATTGCCTATTCTCTCGTTCATGCAGCTGCAAATTTTTCCAAGTCATGTGTTGTCAGTCTGGACCTTATTGGTTAATAAGCAGTATGACTCAAAGTTGTTGAATACGTGATTATTTACAATTTTTATGAATTTTATTATTTGTTGTTGGTGGTAGTGAGCGTTATTATTCTTTCATTAAAATGTCTTTCCGAAATGACTACTTTGCTTTGAATTTCGGTGAGCTTTAATAATAACATGTTTTGTATTTTTATACATTCAAATTTTGATTTGACTGATTTAAAATTAATGTTTTTATTCTTATACTGTTTTTATTCTTTTGTTTTTAATCTCTGATACATTGAATAAATGAAAAAGCTCAGGACTTAAAAACTATATTTGAAAAGATTAAAATTAACTTTAAAAAATTGCATTCAATAATTAAAGTTCTATATTTGTTTTACAATATGTTTGCATTTTTATATTTGTTCTCTAAACTGTTATGCATATTGATTTACGTTATGAACCTTTAATATTACAAAGTGAAATTTATTGATTAATATAAAATTAATCGAATAATTCGAACTAAAGACAAATTTATTGATTTAAATGCTTTTGTGTGTGTGTTAAAATGAAATTAATCACTGGAACATAGATAACTATTTTTCTAAATATGCTTTATGATATTGATTTAATGTGTTATTCAAGTAAAATAAAAGATAAAGTTGCAAATAAGTAAGTATAAATATTGATTTGTACTCAGTATTACTTTAACCGTAAATATCACTATAACAAAACATCTTGTGAATATGTTTTTTTTTTTTTTTTTTTTTTTTTTTTTTTTTACTCGTGACATTGACATTCTTGTGAAATCACTTAGTGGGAATTATTCTCTTTCAATATTTATTACGGTTTAAATGGCATTTGAGTCGTTTTAGGTTGTATTATGTTCTGTTTCCCATTCAGACAAATCAGTCTTTGCTCCTAAAGATAACATATTAATATTTTTTATATATATTTCATTTGAATTAGTAAAATATTTTCAGGTATATTTTATTATTCCTCTAAATTATTTGTAAGATAATTTACTAATTAATATATGAGATTTAAAATATATATATATATATAAATTCTTCTAACTTAAAAAAAAAAAAAAAAAAAAAAAAATTATTACAATCACTGAAGTTGCCATTTTACTGCAAATACACGAATTTAATTCTGACAAAATCTCTATCGAAAACTTCATATACATATTTTTTCTAATATTGTATTGTATATATAATAATTAATTGGAATTATTCGATTCAGATTAAAATAGCAAAGTCTCAGGTTCACCAATATTTTAATCCATTGTGAGCGTTTTCTATTAATTTCAAAAATAATATAAACGAGATTAAAATCAAATAATATAAATATTAAACATTTATTCTTATTCTCATTTTAAAGTGTCTGATTTATTTAAATATTTAATTAAAAATATATTTGAAATTGACACAAATATAACTAAATATTTTTGCTGTAGATATTTTTTAATAAAAAAATAAAATTGTTATAACGATAAATCAATTAAATTAATCAAAAATGTCGAAGGAAAATCAATAAGTTAACTCAACAATAAATATTTGCACATAATTAATTAACTATAAATATTAATTAAGATTGTTTATATATACGGATCCTGGTTAGATTTCATTCTCTTAAGAGTATTAAGTCTTTCTCTTAATAAAGATATTAATACTGAAAAATTAATCATGATTTCAAAGCAAGATGCCATATCTTTATTTATAATGTGTTAATTTTCTTTATGTTTTTGCATTTATTATCTTTATATGAGATGATGCATTTATATTTCGTGTGTGATTTTCATATGACTTACACATAATATCATAGTATTAATAAAATAATTGAAGTTTAAACTAAAGAATTATAGTAAGGGGTGAAACTATAGAAAAGTAATATATTTTTATAGACTATAAAACATACCAGTTTAATATGAGCTATAAGTTCATATGAAATAAAATTTTATGAGTGTCAGGCAAAACGTTTTCAATATTGTAGACACTAAATTTTTATTCAAAGGGTTTTAGTTTTATTCTTTAATCATTAAACGCTGTTTTTTTTTTTTGGTTGAGTCCCTTAGATACCTGTTTATACAGTAGTCAATCATTTCCTCTCCATTCATACGAAGAAAGGATAAAGACATGTAAGCGAGAAAGTACATTCATTCTTGAACAAGGATTTGAACCCAGGACCTCCCAATCCATAGTCAGGCACGCTGATCAGTATTCAAAGAAGGTAGCTTTGAGCACTGGTAAAACTATTTTATAAACGTGAAACCCGTGGGTATATTGCTTTCAATTGAGAAATTAGTGAAGAAAATCTTAATTTTTAACATTTTGGATGACACATATAATGAATTTTTATTACATTTTTCAGCATTACCTTTACAAATATGGATGAAATATTTTTAAAATAATAAATATTTTGCGGAATTTCTTTGAGCATTAATTTGAAAGATTTAGTAAGAGAACATTTTTAATTTAATATCAAAATATAAATGAGAAAATATTCATTACCTTATAATATTTCATTAAATGTAATATATATTAAATTAAATTTAGGGTTAAAGCAGGGCAAATGGGGGCAATGGCCCACAGTCCCCATATTTGTTTTCATGATCAGGACCTGGGGAGTAAAACAAAAATTTGATTTAAATTGTTAGCTTAACATAGAACCCCAGTTCAGCTCCCTAGTAAGTTTAGTTGTTGTTGCAACTTATGACACTTATCGAAACCAAAGCCCACCCGTCAGAGTCTGTTTTGAATGAAAGAGCGTTTTTCGATTTTGAACTGAGCACCCACTTAAGAAGGTAGAAATATGATTTTAGCTCACAGATGGCAGTACAATCTTGGTCTTCCATTTTAGAGATTGAAGCCAGAGAAGACTAATGGCTCCAAACACCACCAGAGGTATTAATTTGGAAGGGTAACATGGTGGACAATTTGATCACAACATATTTTACATGCCCCAGTCATGCTAGTGAACACGATGGATCTTTGGCTAAGCCAGGATTTGAACTCACTACCTTTCGTAACGAGAACGACACTCTAACCAACCAGATCACCGCGGCCCAAAGCATGCTGAACCACTGGAAATGCCAAGTCAGCCTTTCCCAACCCGAGGATTGAGGCTATGCGTGTTCTTTGAAAGCTGAAAAGGATAACAAAAAGGGGAAAGTTATCGTCACAGACTGAAGCATTTCTAAATATTTTATTAAAAATATTTTAGTGTATTTCCACAGTATATAGCATTTAATCATTTTGTTTTTACTAAGCACAATATACTGTCTAGCCACAATAGCACAAAAGTAATATTTGTTAAACGACTATTGTGTATCTGTTATCTGGGAATATATTTTTATAGATAGAAAGTATGGAAAATTCCAAGCATCCACCATAACATACCGATGAGCTTCTTGTGCAATATGAAATATTTTGATATATCCCATGCGAACGCAAGTAAATTTACAGAGATTGAGTCATCAAATCATTGCACGTAAAAGGTTGGAAACGCAAACAACGCCAACATTTTCGGCTTAGAATGGCTTTCATCTCAAATATTCGTTGTATAGATATCCATCTTGAACAATTACATTGCTATTTTGGATGGCATTTTGAATCTTTATTCGATGTCAGATTAGCCCTGATGTACAATGGCAATAGATTGACAAAGCTACCTAACTAATGGCTAAATGGTACCTAATTAATTTAGTCAAAGTGCAAGCATTCAATGACGGATATTTTAACACCGTTATGATCAGGCTCTTTCTTGTTACGTTAACATGTTCTGGTCATAAAGAATCTGGCCTTCCTAGGACCTTTACTTCAGATTTTAACCTCACTCGCTGATACGAATATGCCACTTGAATTGCCTTGTTGGATAGCCTAACAACCAATGTTCATAGTAAGTCACATGAAGGAATGTCCGACGCATTTATAAAAATTTAGGAGTATCCACGTGCCACAAGAAAGAAAACCTTAAAAACTTCCAGCCCCTCTATCTGATTGAAGTGCATGCAGAAGTGAAATAATAGTTTGGGGAAAAAGTTATCCATTATTTTTTCGGTAGACATCTGTAGTGATCACTATCTCGTGAGGTATCTATCAAACAATTTCAAATCTATGCTCCTTGGAAAGGTGACATTTGACACTAAAATATTGTCTTACGGCTTTTTGTTTGATTAATTCAGTTATGAGTATAAGGATTTAAAAATAGAAGACAGCAAACAGAAAATTCGATACATTTTAGTTTTTCTTTTATGATGGCGAAAATGCTAACCAGATGGCTAAAATTGTGAAAGGTGTTTATCATCCTATATATGACTGTAACAACCAGTTACGCACCTTTTTGGTTTCGTCGATTCCGTTTGGGTATTTGGATGCTAAAGATGTACCTCGCATGGATACAACACCGTCAAGAATGTCTATAAAATATCAAAAATTATCAAACTTGACAACATGTCAGCAGTCGTGACCTAAAAATCTACATGAAAACTGTTTTAAACCTTTTTACAAAGTGAATCTGAAAGAAGTTACAAAATGTTCACGTAAAAATAATGGATTTCTTTTCCCCTCAACCTAATATAAACCTGTCGTTACATATTAAACAGATGTTGAGATCAAATTCGTTTCCTTTTTCTCCAAAGCGAGTCGATTCTATAAATAGGTACGTAGGCCTTGGTGGTCTGGTTGCTCAAGGCGTCTTTCTCATACTCAGAAAGTATAAAGTACGAGACCCAGCTTAACAAAACATCTAACACGTTCTCAAAAAGCGGATGGATCATGTTAAGTAGGTCGTTATCGTAATGTCCTCCTAGTGAAATGATACCTCTGGGGTGGCCGATCAATTATTAAGGGTTTCTCTGCTTAATCTTTTTCTCTAAATTACGAAGACGCCATCCCGTCAGATTCCAATAATTGGTATAGCCTAACCCAGGCCTAGTACAAGGATTAAATGTGCTGATGCAACAACAATTAGGTACGATGATCATTTTCCCGCGTGTGTAATATTTATAATTATATGGCGTTAGATTTATAAAATTACGTTGCGGGCATTTATTCTAGATGAATACCTTAGGAATCCCTTTTACTTCTCCTTAAAGGCGCAAGTAACATATTTTCGCATTCTTTTTATTGATGCATATTTTACACCTTAAGTTAATTCGATGTTTATTTCATTTGGGATTTACATTTTAACATTTAGTTTACCATTCTATTCATTTTGATTTTATATTATTTTAGTAAAATTTATTATATTTCTCAATATACCCATATATCTAGAATTTTTATAAGTATTAGTTACTTAAACTTAATAAGTATTTTTATACTTAACAGTGAATAAGAAAATATATATTTTGCTCTTTATTATCTTATCCCAAAAAATTCTTTCCATCAGATAATATTTAGGTCTGCCGCCCAACCTGCCTAGTGGTTAGCGTAACTGATTACGGATGGGGAGGACCTGGGTTCGAATCCAGGCTCGGGCATGGATGCACTTTCTCTTTCTCTCTCTGTGTTTCTTGTCCGTTCCTCAGATGATGGATGAATGTGGCCCGCCCTATAAACGGATTTATCGTGGTGTGGCGTGGGCAATGCTACTCGTACCTCCGTGACTTGGTTCACTGGTGCCCACTGGAAAACAATAAAATGAGTAGCAGCTACTGGCCTCGTTGCGGCTAATGTACTATACTTGCTCAAGGGTGCCCGCCATTAGAAACAAAAAAAATATATATTTCGGTCTTATTTTTTTAAGTATTACTAAGTATACTCTCAGATGATCTGAAGGATGATATGCATTCCTTACAAAAGTTTAAAAATAATTTTTTTATGAAAATCTATGTATGGAAGAAAAAAACACCTATCGCAAATGTTTAATCATTTGCATTTAAATGGTTCTAATTACAATTAGGGATATTTATCCGACAATTATTTACCATAAAATTTAACATTCTTAATGCAGTTTTATAGTACACATAACTGGCCAATTTGTATAGTGGTCAGTTTACCTGAATGCGGATAGGGAGTTCCTATGTTCGAACCCCAGTTCGGGCATGGATGTACTTTCCTTGTATTAAAGGAGTATAAATGATTGCCTACCCTATAAACGAGAACCTATGACATGTATGTATTGAAGAAATTGGACTCCGCGATTTTATGCGCAAAATTTTAGGCAAAACGTTGAAATTCAAGCCCATGAATAGTACGTATTTTTTTTTTTTTTTTTTTGCTCTTTGTCCCTATTATTATATGATTAATATTATAATATATATTTGAATTTACCGGATGATATTTCATCATCCTTAACTGTAATTTAATGTGCTTATATTCTGAATTTTAGTGAAAATTGTATTTAACGAATTACAATGTTACACTGATAAAATATTTTGAAACAAAATTTTCAAACAATATTTCATATCCTTAATTTAAAAATTAAGGTTTAGTTGGAAAAGTGGAGCAGCACACACCATAATGGCTTCCACTCGACAAAACAAAATGCACACATATGTTTTAGTATTATGTGTGCGAATCAACATCGTTAACGTAAGTATTTCTAGAGTTTGCAGTACTATTTTGTGACATTCATCACATATCATATTACACCATAATTTTTTTCATTAGTTCCTAAGGAAGAAACCTGGAAATTCACAAGTACTTGTTTTGACACCACAGTGTGGAGATTCTGACGTAGTTTGGTGTTTGTAAAGCACCCTATAAATTGCTTTTCGAAGACAGACATTGGGTTGAATTCGATTGTTGGAACAATTCTAGAACAGATTTTTCACTGTCATATTAAAAATTTTATATTCTTAAAAGAAGATGTATTTCTAAACTAGGGTAACGTCTATGGTTACAATTATGGAAATTTTAAAATAATATTGAAAATATGTAGACATAAGCAGAAGTTTTAGTCATATGACTTTTGCAGTTCTAGATTGATAAAATAGAAGAAGTCAACTATTATAATTACCAGATTTTGTGCTGATATTGCACTCTCAATAATCAAGATATGAAAGGGATGAATTTCCATCTGAGAGGAATATTAATTGTTATTTTTTTATTTCAAATAAATTATGGGACGAAAAGCAAAACAATTCTCTCCAGACTTTATATGAGAGTATAGAGTTCTCATAAGTTATTCAATTAGAATTTTCCAGCTAACTACAAAACTAAACTTTGCGTTATCATTCCTGTAATACATTAAGCATTTAAGAGGTAAAGGCAATATTAGCTTAAAAATACTTATCTAAGTTTTCATTATCCTAAAATGAATCAATAAAATGTTCCTTAATGTTTTAAGGCAAATTCATATGAAAGAAAATAATATTTGAAATGCACACTAACAACATTGATATAAATCGTAGTATAATATTCTAGAGTTTTAGTCTATAATGCTTAGAATCTCAATTTTCAACTGCATACTGCTTTTATTTTTTTTATTTTGAATTTTAAAAAGCCAACATTATTTTACCAATTTAACAATTATAATTGACGTTTTTTTCCTTTATTCCTCTTTGTGAAATTAAAATCTCCATTAGATGGAAAATTAATTCTATTATCACCAATTTACTCTATAGATCCAACTAATACCAAGTTTATATTAAAAGTTTAAAGTTACGCAAATTCATTTATTTGTCAACAACAAGAAAATTTTATCATCCTATTTTAAGAATAAAATAACTTCTTATTAAGAATTTCACCGTTATTGTTGTGAAGACTTGAACATATAAACCTGTAAAACCGATGATAAAATGCAGCAAAATTAGCTTTTCAAACTATTTACCAATCTGTACATTTTAAAGCTCTTTTTAGAAGTGTAAAAAGCCCGAGCAGCTGAAATTTCAATAGATAAAAATGAATAATTTTTCACTGCAATTAATAACATTGCTCCGTTCTTTTATTATTTATGAAATTTATTCATTACTTATTGTCTGACAATATTAAACTCAGAACAGTTCTTTGATTAGTGTAAAAGGGAATAATAATGTTGTGACTAAAATCCAAGTTTCGTCGCCAAAACTCAGGACATCTGCACGAAATTAGTCAAAACAAGAAATCAGCACTTTTTTTTAAGCTATTTCATTGGCTGCTGTGAAGAGTGATGTAACAACTACATTGAAAGCGTTAAATTGATGCTTGAATAATTTCTTTCTTTTTCTCGTGGACTCTGCATGTGTGAAGTTCGCCGTATCATGACTTGAAGCAAAGTAAGTACATTGTTCCTAGTTTGAAATTAAATATAATTTCTTCTTAATATTTTAATAATTTTAAACATATAAAATGATGTGTATTGCTTTCTCAGAATCACTGTTCTTTACTAATAAACAATTATAATAACTAATTAATGTAACTCTAAAATTTTATTTAGAACAAATTACTTTGTCTACAATTCTTTCTTTAACATTTAGTAAAATTAATCTTTTTTTATTATTATGGTAAAAAGTGGATAGTAAACTATGCGCAATGTGATGAGTATTTTATGCGTCTTTCTTCGCTCGCATATATAAAGATGTCTAATTTTTCATTGTAATATAGTACGGTTTATTCTTGTATCTTTTCATAACCAGTTATTAGAATTCGCCTATCAAATTCTATAAGAAGGAAAATAAAGTTTAAGATAGTATTAGTAACTGAATCACTTATTAATTTAAAATAATACATTTCTGAATTACAATTTTATTTTATAATGAATTGTTGAGTAATTAACCTAAGTAGACTGGGAATACTAAAAATAATTATAAAATTGGTAGTTTAAAATAGTAATATTAATTAATTAATCCCAGTTAGGTTTCATAATACATAAATACCGTTAATAATATACTTAAAATTTGATTGAAATGTGTTTATTAAAATATTTCAATTATTAAAATTGTCGCGTTAATTTATATTTTTGCTCATCAATTTCATATGATTTAATAGTGCCATGTAAAAGTTATAAATGCAAAATTCGAAAGGATTTGTGTCATATTACCATATCATATTTGTTGTGTTGTGAATTTTGTGTCTTATATATAAAAGGATTTTTCACTATTACCTATTCTATAAATATAATTGATGTGATTTGAAAAATGAGTTATTTATCGACAAATTTTTTTTATTTATGGTTTTTGTTAATTACAAAAAGTTAAATTACTTATACGAGTTAAAAATATAGAAATTCAAGACAATAAATGATACATATAAGAATAAAATGAATTTTTACGTACTTTGCCTCTATTATTGTATAATTAATTTAATAATATAAACTTAATTTATAATAACATTACATAACATTTTATCATCTTTAACAGTAATTTATTTAATATGTTAATATTCTGATTTTTAGTGAAATTAATGAAAATTATATTTAACGAATTATAATGCAATACTGATATAATAAACTTTATATATAAACAATATTTCAAATTTAAAAAATTAAAAAAGAATAACAAATTTACTATTATTGTATTTATAAATTAATTTTTTATATTAATTATCAGATTTCCTTATTACAAATAGCATATTTTGTTTCAAGTTATATAATCGGAATTCTTTTGCATGATCTCAATCTAAATGATCACAGATTTTAATTAATGTAATTTTTAATAATAATAAATTTATTAAAGTTTAGCCTTTTATTGTTAGAAATTAATTATTCAGTTTGAATTCTATTCTTTCAAACTAAAAATTCAGTTTCTATTCTTTGTAAACTAAAAATTATTTGAAAATGGGAAAGTGATCTAATTATCAATATATTTCTAAAAGACCGTATTAAACTCTTTAAATTATTGGAAATTTTTTTGAAGTAGTTAAAATTAAAATGTGAAGTGTGTTTAAAGTAAATACGGTATTTAAATGACTGAAAAATATAAAAATGTTAATTAAAATACATATTTTTTCTATTTCTACTTAGTGTTTGAATGAAATTTAAATTCTAATTTTGTGGAATATTTTGTAAAAAAAATCTTATTTTAAATATTTGAAATGAATTCTCTTTTGCCTTAAAGAAACTTATTTCCTTAAGTTTGAATAAAAACCACTATAAAATTGCTTATTTTAATGAAATGCTTATTTTAATAAATTTTCAATTTGAAACTTTTTTAAATTGTTACTGGAAATTTATGATTAAGTTATAAATGATAGTTGATTTCAGTAAAATGAAATCTTATTGTTATAGAATTTTACAATATACTTGTAATCTATTCTAAACATGTACAGTCAACCCGTACCGCGTTCTATGGAAACCGCTCAATTAGAAATTCGGATTTCCCCATACAAACCAGGCTAATTCGTAGCGCGTTCTATGGAAACCACGCTATAAGAAACTCAGATTTAGTACAAGTCACATCATTCGCACCGCGTTTTATGGAGACCATAAAATACATAAGACAAGATAAATTATTTTTATTGAATTGAAAAGTTCATATAATGAAATGATAAAAATTCAAACAAAAACTTAACTCAGAAATTGTTTTCCGACAAAAACAACAAAGAAATTTGTAAAATTAAGTAATCTTTCATCATTCAGATATGAGTCGCCTAACTAGTCTTCTTTTAATGGGCAAAATGTCTTAATCTCTTAGTTCCTCTTCCCATTGGTTCTCGATTGTAGCTTTTTTCCCCTAAATTTTCTAAATAGGGAACTAAGTGATTTCTTAATTCTCTTTTAGACTTTGCGCTGCGCATCATTAAATGATCAATTTAACTGAAATGAAGTGCTAACTCTTTAGCCCTATGAATTGATATTTGGCACCCGTTCGTTTTTCTTATTTTCGTTTACAATGCATTTGAGGTGGGGGATCAATTAAATCCATCAGTTCTTTCACATCTAAAGTTTCTTCCCCGAGTACTAGCTCTTTTACATCTTGATCGCTTGCTACAAATTCTTCATCACTTAAGTGAAAATCAGTGTTTACTATTTCTGTAACTGAGAATGAAATTGTTCAATCAACTTGTATTGTTTGAACTATTTGAGGTAAAAAGAGGTTTCCAGTACGCAGTTGGTTTAATTTCCGCGCAAGCTGATTACACGGTTCTCATACAATCTAAAATAGAAAATTCCATCCACACTGGAGTAAGAGTTTTATTTTCACTACTTATTAATATGTCGAAAATGGTTTGGAAAAGTTGGCGTGTGTAGTACATTTTTAAAGTTTGAATGGTGTGCAGTTAAGAGGAAGGAAGACAATTTTCGCATTTGAGTGATCCTATTTTATGTTGTGGCAGCCAGCGTTATCAAGAACCAATAAAACTTTGAAATACAGAATTTTTCCATTTTGGAATAAAGGTTCTAGATAATTGCAAAAATTTATTTTAAGGAATGTTTTCGTGGTTTTGTGCATATTAAATCAAAGTCAGTTTTTAAAAAACCCTAATCTTTACTTTGAGCATGATTTCATAAACATTACACAGCCTGTGAATATATTCGCAAATGTAATATTAATCTCTATTTAGACAAATAATCCGTATAGGTTTTTATCCATCAATTTCACTTCCGTAATTTCATAGCATTCAAATTATTAATATAGTAAAATTTTATAATATTAAAAAATATTTATAATCTTATGATGATCAGTTTAGTGTAAAACAATTTTAATATAAAATTGAAAAATACTCACGAGATTTCATATTTCTAAGCAAACATCATGCATGAGATAATTAAAAAATAATAAATTATTCAGTTGATAGCTTGTTAATGTTTTGATCATTGATTAGACAATTGATTAATTTGTTTTCCTTAATGAGCAGCAGTGTATGTAAAATTCAGAATCTCGTTTGCATCAAACCTGAGTTTAGTCAATTGATTTTGCATTATACTTTCATTTTCTACTTTTATAAACAAAAAGTAGAACTCAACAAAAATTAATTTAGAAACATTACAAATCAATTTCTGCTTAACTTTACACTTGAATAAACAAGAAATGCATGTTGCATATAAAAGAAGATGCTTTAAAAGGTTTAATAATTATTGCAAATCTACTTGATAAATCATTTCTATCACTTTTCAGCACATGTTCCCTTAAACTTTGTAGATTAATTTAAATAACTTGCATGAAAGTAGTTTAGGTTGAAGAAATTAAAGAATTAAGCGAGACTACAATTTATTGAATTTTTCACTCTTCTAAAAATTGCTTGATGAAAAGACGTTTTAAAGAAATTTTCTTTAAAATCTTGACACTTTCCTTTTTTTTAAAGTCAGTGTACTACTCCTTTTCCTTATTAAACTTTTCATGGTTGATCGAAAGTTAATCAAAAGTTGAGAAGTAGTAAAGTAGATTTATTCAGTTTTCACTTAAGTATCTGCTCATGGATATCTCTATTTTTATTTACCTAAAAGTAAATAGGATCAGTTTGAAAAGAGTTAATTCAATTTTTAATTTTCATTTAGTCTTTAAATCTGAAGGGCTTAATGTAGTTCATCGATATTTCAGCACTATTTTCAGAGATTTAACTTTAATCATTGCACTTTTTTTAAAATATTTACGGATTTCTAAATTGCAAAATATTTCTTATTAAATTAGTTCTTAAGGACACGCACGCGCACACACGTGTGTGAGAGTGTGTCTGTGTATGTGAATACTTCAGATACAAATGATTTTCTCCATATTTTTCAGGGGTGAAAAAAATAAAGGAAAATAATTCACTTATTAGAAACAGAGGAGGTAATATTTAATGTATAAAAGTATGAAAATACCAAATAAAACAAGTAAAATTCATAATAAAGCTATTTAAAATGACTACAGAAACCACAATTACGAAATGCACTATATCATTTATTTTTAAATTTGCAACAAAACTGGAAATAGGAACTTGAAATTACAATAAGTATTAAAACACTTAAAAATAAATATTTTCAAGAACCACTTCAAAAAAAACAAATAAGAAATCGACAATCTTTCAGTTAATTTTAAGAAATAATAGTCAAATATATGGTTCCTAGAAGAATTAAAATCTCTGTTTCTAAAAAAATGAAAATTGTGTATTAGAAAAAGAAAAAAAAAACAAGAATTATTTGGAGAAAAATCAATGGACACAAATATCTAGAAGTCAAAGGACAAATACTGTAAGATTTTTAGAAGAAAAATACTCAGATGACAAAGAGAGAGACAACCTGAAAGGTGGAAGATAAACGGATGGAAAATTATATGAAGCCAAATATTCAAACACCAAAGAATCTTCGGGTAAGTTTTTTTTTTTAATTGACTTTCTAATTATAACTGACCAATTATATACATGTACGATTACATTAATATTAGCTAGATAATGATTCATAATTATTGCTTCCACAGTCACTTTGAAGTTATTTTAGAATAACGATTACTTATAAAATTTGATA
>JAPDSC010114063.1:0-43633 GCA_026290005.1 Latrodectus geometricus
TTAAAGTTGAAGAGACGAAATAAATATTCCAGCCAGCAAATTAGGAGGTGATGATGTTGAAAAGTCCCCACGATGGCACTAAATCTTATTGTTGAATAATTCAAAATGAAATTATAGATTCATTATTTAACGCAATTCAAACAGAATTTAAAAAGAATGACCTTATCACTTTTTACCATCTGCCAAAGGTCATTTCCATATCTCAGAAGAGACTGAAAACTTATTTTCGAAACATAAGGAAACTAAGGAAGAAGACTTTCATCCTTAGTTGATATTAGCAACTGAAAGAGACATACCTCTTCATTACGATATTGTAACAAAATTTTCGTTTCTTCTACAATCTGGATAAATAGATACTTAAGACTCGAGTAGAAAGGTACTATAAATTTTTTTAAATCAACAAAAAGTATGTTTCTGTGATGTAAAATGTATATGAGCCAGGAAATTGCAATTTTATCACCTTTGACCTCTAACAATAGTTGTTCGGTAATTTATTTTTTAATCCCAAAATTATGCTAGCTATCATTTTTACTTTCCAAATCTCATCCCACATACACACAAGGGGGTGTGCTTGCAATCATACATCATTGTGGTCAAATTCTGACCTAAAAAATAATAATCCCAAAGGAAATCGCGATGTACCACCATTAGTATTTTATTTTAGAAGTGAAAAGCTTTTCGCTTCGTTGAAATACTTTGATACCAGACTGGGATGCCTTGAGTTAAAATAGGTCTAAAATTGAGGTGTGCGCAAGCTTCTTTGTTGGTACTAACTGGTGGCTATTAAAGCCAATACAAGATAAAAGAGCAAGAGATTTCAACCTTTTTAATATTATCAACGTGGCAATAAAAAAATTATACCAAAATTTTTAATTTTTGTGTGAATCTCAAAGAATTGTTTCCAAAAAATAATTAAGTTAAAAGAAATAGAGTTTTGCAAATTTAGGAAGATAACGACCGATTTTGAAAAATTGATTTTAATTTTCCAGATTGAGATATAACCTAAGATCATTCAAATAACTGACGATTCTCGCAAATATCCATTAAAATTTGTAGATATTTGAATCATCTGATGCTTTGGTATGTAACCTGGAAAATTAAAACCAGTGCTTCAAAGTTTGTCAGTTAATCAAACAATTTGTTTTTTTTTTTAAAAGCGGAAATGGGACAAGTACCAAGAAAAATTATTTTTCTTAATATATTCTAAGTTAACTGAGGAGAAGAAATGTTATCTACAAATATTTTCCCTTTAAAGAGATGCCTGTTTCATCTTTTACATTGCCGAAAATATTACAGTCGACAATAGCAAAAGTTTTATTTATTTATTTTTTTAAAAAGTAATAAGATTCCTTATTTTAAAATAGTCTGTCAAATGTAATTTATAGCAGAATTTGGTGATTTTTAGTAATTACGATATCTCAATATTCTTTGGTTAAGTAGGCAAAAAATATATTGAAGTACTATAATTATCAAGTATTATTTAATTTAATATTTTACTAAAATTCAAATTTATTCCCTCGAAATCGTATAAACTTTTTTTAACTCATTATCTTAATTTTTCCACTTGAGATTTATACTTTATTAAATGAAAAATACCAATTTTTATTTACGTTTTTGACATGGGGGAGCAAAATAAACGAGTTTTATAGGCCCTATAAATAGATCTCTAGTTACTATGAATTATTAGTGTTCACAAAGTAATATATTAAATGGTTGTCGCTCAACGCTCTTTTTTTGTACACGAAGCCTAATTAGACCAAGTCGATTTTTTTATAGTGTTCTAAATTAACTCAAGTAAATTCTTGAATTTAATTGCGTGTAGAGTTAGTTTTTTTGAAATTGAAGCAAAAATCTGGAGAAATTGATACAAATTAACTTGCAGATTATATTTAACTACTATTATTTACTGTTACTTTAGATGTTTAAAAAGAAAATGGCATTCAGGATCATTTTAGTAGTTTAATGAGATTATCTATAGCAAATGCTTTTGTTAAATACAGTTAAAAAAAAATTTAATAATTTTTCAGTACCTAGTAAAAGGTATAATTGTTGAACTTAGTTTATTTAAAGTTTCTTATAATATTGATTCAGTTGTAAAATGGTATCCTCTTTATATAACACACATGATACACAGTTTTTCAGTAAAAAGTTTGATTAGTTAATTGTTTTAGAACTTTTAAATAAAGTAGCAAAAGGAATTAAAATTAATCATTTTAAGCTAATGTGTGGAAATTGAATAATGTCACTTTCTATTCATATTTAGATGCAAACAAAAGTAAATACCAATACAACAAAACACTCATCCCTAAACATGTTTATTGCTCATTCCATCAAGAAATATCAGACTAAGACAATAAATTGGTAGATTTCTATCTTTATATGATGTAAGAAAAACAAATCACAAGATGTGAGGATAAATCTAACATGAAGAAAACGTTATAAAAAGGACAGAACTAAATTATTAGCAAGCTACATTTTGTAAAACAGTTGTAAACACATATTTATGAGCTTGCAAGTTTGTTCTTATGACATAAGAAAATTTTACAGAATCTTGCATTATAGAGTTTACATTTCATTATAACATGCTCAGAAAACTAATTCAAAACCTTCTGTGACCATAAATAGTAATGAAATTTGACTTGTGTGAAACAAATTTTGGTCTACTTTATGGTATGATTTTTAGCTAAGATTAATTCAATTAAAAAATAAATAAAAAAAGAGAGAGAGAGAGAGTAATAAATTATTTGCAAGTAGCAATAATTTAAGCATAAATGTAAATGTAAACTTAAAATTATTACCAAAGTAAATATATCAATTTTATTATTTTGGATACATTTAAAAAAAGATAAGATCATAAATATCAATATAAGACACAAATAATCAATATGATGGTATAACAGTCAAGTTTCATTACTGAATAAATTATTTACAACAGTCATTAGGATAATACCAGAACACAAGCTTTTAGGGTATTGAATGATAAAACATACAGATAAAAATTAACAGTTAAGAAATTCGAACAATATCATGTGTGACACATGATATTTAATAAATTACTACAGCAAAATCAACTAAATAACATAAAATAGGAAACAAGTTATATAACTTACTCTAGTGCAAATATGAATCTTTCTAACAACACAAAAATGTAATATTTTAAAAATTCAAATCTTAAGCAGGTTTGCAAAAGTCGATTTTAAATCATTATATTTGATGAAATAAAAGTATATCAACTTATTGACTGCAAATTTTTTTTTATTTTATGATAGTAGAATACATAGTTTTATTTATTAAAATTTTGATTACAAGTAAAAAACTAATCGATGGAATAAAATTAACCATACTTGAAATAAGGTTAAAATTTTAATTGATAAGTTTTTGAAGTTTATTTAGTTAAATAAAAAAAAAAAAATAAAGTAAGAGAAGTTACAAGATATTAAAATTGTCATAGAAATATACAACTGATCTAAAAGCAACTATTATATTAGCAGACCAGCATAAGATTCTAAATTATAATGCCTAATATTTTATTTACAAGAAATGACACTATGTACAACCACACATTAAATTAAAACACAAACAGACACATAAACATATGAAAATAAGTGTAAAGTTGATGGATTTTGAACGGCATACACAAATAAATTGAATTTTCACTAAGTTATAGCTTTTTAATTACAGAACTGGGAAAAGATCATCTTTCTTACTGTACATAAGTTTTATTTAAGTCAAGAGTCCCAAGCTGAACCACATGTTACAGTCACACAGTTAAGGCACAATAACTTACATAAGTTCACTACTTAAATCAGAAATTCCGGCTTAAGGGCTGATAAGAATAAATTTCAAATGTGATAAGTGTTTGGTACAGAGACATAATTTTCGCATTGTCCCAGTATGTAAATATTATATAATAAATACATTGAAGAATATATATATATATATTTTCCAGAACTTTATAGATAGGAAAGCTAAACTACAGTGTGAAAGTAACATGTGTAACTAGACAATAATACACTGCAAAAGGAAAGCACATTATAATAATTTTTACTGCATTTTATAGGAATAAATGCAGTAATAAACAATTTTTTGGATCATCTGAAACATTCTTAAGTGTTTTACATGAATAAAAATATCTAATTACAGAAAATTTTAAGTATTTATTTAAAGTTAATAGCACTGACTGTCTTTAAAATGTAAAAATAATCTCAATTTACCATACAAGTATTAAAATTAAATGAAATTAGGTATATTTTAAAATTCTCAAATACCATGAGCATTTTAAGCAATTTACAAATCTTATTATATTTGCATAGCAAATAATACATTTTTAATGATTTATATAAAAAATCATAACTTTTGCTTGATACATTTTTGTTTAAATTACTGTATTTTATATTTTTAACTCAATGATCGATGAAAATTCTGAACTATACGACAGCTAAATTACAAATTTTACTTAAAAATCACAAACAAATGGGAAGCACAAGTGATGAAACCCTATATATCATTCCATATTCCAATCATTATACTGACCATCATATGACCAGAAGAAGCAGTTTCTCTTTCATGATGACCTCTATTCCCGAATATTTACAATTATTTACACTGAACGTTTGGAATGATCATCTGGAATGACAACACCAAAAAGTGAAAGGGGCAGTAGCTCAGTGGGACCTTATATTTACTTTTACCTAAACTACAAGTTTAAAGTGGCCACTAAAATGACAACAAGATGTTTTTTTTATTCAAAAAGAACAGTGTTCTAAGATGAACATCACTGCATTAAACGTTGGACAGAAATATAATTCCTGTAATGGCAGTGGCTTGCAGTCATGCCGTAATATATATATTTATTTATATATGTATACATATAAATATTAGACTATGCAGAATTTAACACTAAATATTGTTTTTAAAAATGTGCAGAAGACTATTTCTTAAATAAACTATATAATACAAGATAGGTCAGTAATATTTCCCAGCTTAAATTTAAAAAAATAAATAATTACGTAAACGCTAATATAATTTTAAATTGATTGGCTTGAAAAACAAATTTCAAAAATTAGAAACTGTTTTTAAATCTTTGAAATATATATTTAAAAGTAACACAAAAAATATTAAGACAAAAAGGATTAAGCTCAATTTTTACAAAAATATGTAAATCAACATTCATAAAAATCTGCAATTTGAATCAATATAATCTTATATAACTTCTTTCGTTTTCATAGAAATTTTTCTTTTGATAGTTGTTCAGTTTTTCTGAAAATATTTTATGAAACATCCATATACATATCAAGAATTAATTAATTAAACCTTATATTAATAAACCTCTATACCTAAATATGCCTTGCTAATCATAATAATCATTGTAGAAAAATGTGAGTTTTATCCTGATTAAAATAATAACTTGAAGCTATTTTACACCACTTTTTTACCTTCACTAAGATTTAAAGCCAGAGAAATGTTTGGACCATCCAGTATTATTTATATGAAGTAGAGATAGAATTAGATATAATAAGAATATTTTTTCTTGAATATCTAAATTGTTTAAAAAAATAATGAAAAAATATAAATTATTGTGCTTTCTTTTACCCTTCTATTTGGAAGGGAACAAATATAAATTGTTCACATCTTTGAAACTTTTCTTATTCAGATTTTTTTTAAAAATTTAGATTTCAAAACAATCTAAAGCAAAGGAAAATTGTCTGTACAAATTGGAATATCATTTTTCTAAGGGACTTTTTACCTGGAAAATTCCAAAGGTCTGAATGCACAATGTTCCTATTTCTTACATATATATTATATTTCATTCAAATACATTACACTCATGTGTTTAGGGATTTAAATAAAGTTTTCAAAAAACAATTTTCTATGAAACAATTGACCAGTTTCAATGGAAAAATTTTAGTCCTCATGTGCAGAGTAATTTCATTTAAATGTTATACTAGCATGACATTTTAACGAATTTTTCCCTTATTGCAAATTAAATAACTTTGGTTGTATTTTCCGATGTGCAAAGATATGTTTCAGGTTTGGAAATTAATGTTGCAAAAAGTAAAATTTAATGCAATTCCTTAAAGTATACTTAGTTAAAACAAATTCATTGTATTTTTATAGAAAACAAAGTTTTAACAAATATTCAGATTAACACACATTCTTCCATTCACTTTTTCCAGGTAACTCTTACTGCAATACATAACTGCCTATCATCAGTTAAAGTTACATTAGTAATTTTTATACATTATTAAAAAATAATTCTATATTATTTGATGATTCTAATGAGTTAAACATTGCACATGCATCACTTTATAAATCTTGCAAAAAGAGAAATATTGAGATTAAGAAAAGACAAAGAAAACTAAAGATTGTCTTAATAGTAAGATTAAAATAAAAATTTATTATTATTTTTTTACATTTATTTCACTAATTAATGGGTTTTCCTATATTTGCAATGTCTCGAAAAAGCTATAGTTTCAATACGAAAGACTAATTTATCACACCGAAGAAAATTCTTTCGTATACTACAGAAGTTCCATAGAACAGCATTTGCTGTCAGTGCACTTAGTTTAAAAGCCCTGTTATTACTTCCATACAGATTACAGTTTTATTTATTTAATCAACTAATTCCAATGGGATCTATCTGCCAAATTAGGAATAAATTTTCAAAAAGAAAAATTTGTATCACCAATACAAATTTATGTAAGAAAAAATAAGGTGATGTAAAAGATAATTCACAATTAGAATATTAGGTTTAATCTTTATACTTAATTATAATTTTTATTTAAATCTAATATATTATATTATCAGGCTTTTCAACCACTTCAAAAAATGTCAGATAGGAATTGGAGTTAGTGAAAACACTTAACTATCGACATATCACTTCTATATGAGAAACCTTATTTTTGCTCAGATATATCTAGCTGAAGAACTGGTAGCATTAGAGGCTATGTATTGATAATTTTACAGAATCAGAGATATACACAACGGGAAAATTTTCTTAGCCTAAACACACAGATGGTGGCACTGCAAAGATGGAGATGAGAGAAGACATAAAACAGTTTTCAACATGAAATGAGATTTTTGTTAAGTAAATTGATTAATGCAGCCAAATTTAGGTAGCACTACCCCACATTACCTACTTGGTTCAATGCAAAATGGAAACATGAGCATTTCAGTTTAATAAGTTATGGAAAGGCTTTTAAAAGACTAAGTCATTTTTTAATAAAACTTTAAGATACTTTATTCCTATGATTTGATAGCAATTGTTACAAAATAAAAATCTTTATGAATTTATTTTAAATGAATTCTTTTAATATTAAAAAAATTTAATCTTTGGAAGTGTTTCAATGACATTGATTAAAAGCTTTCAATACACACAATTAAATACAAGTAATAATTAAAGTAAAAAATATAATAAAACAATTAGCAATATAGTTAGACATTAAAAATATATTAATTGTTTAAAACAAAAACATTTAAAATAAGAAATAAATTTTGTGATATATTAAAATTAAAGTTATAGGCTTCTAATAGAACATAAAAACAAATATTTAAAATATTTTAATTACAATCAATTAAAGATTTAACATAATCTTAAAAAGTTGAAAACTACAATTGTTTTTAATAAGCACTTTTTTAAATTCCTTATATTTAATTTACAGTAAAAGGTGATACAATAATTTTTTTTACCTCATTCATTATATAAATTCAGATATTTAACATTTTCACTAATAAATGCTATAAAAATTTGATATAAATACTTATTTTTCCCATGATAAAAAAAGTATGTGTGCGTTGGTTTAACACAGCTAAAGATAAAACAGTTAAATAAGAGCAACTTGATTAACTATACATATTACAGCATGCTTGCAATGTTTCATCATAAATTGTAGTTCACATTTTTTTATATGTAATAGTTTAGTTTGAAAATCTATTAAAAGAATTTAATATAAAGTAATAAAATCTAAAGTCTACACATTTTAATATGTACATGCCAACAATTACTCACATTTGAATCACAGAATATGTCAAATTGGATTTAATTGATATTACTCTTAATAAAAAAATTGGGATAAACACACAATTTAGGTAAATAGTATTATATTCATGCAAACTAGGTTACTAATAATTTTCAAATCATAAAATATTTAAATTTTTGACATGTATATTTTATACCACAGTTTTGAAAAAAATAAACTTAAAATAAATTTTTCATTAATTTAATGAAAGTTTTATCAATTGAAAAGGAATTTGATAGAAAGCAGTTTTGTATTTATACATGCACATTAAATTCTTGTGATTTATTTTCTACAACTTTTCAAATGATTAAATAATCAATATATCCATTTGAAAATGTGGGATAGCACTACCGGTTTTTAGTAATGGCACCTTTAGTGAACTAAGTTATTTTCTCTTTCCATGCAACCCACAATTGGAGAAGCAAAAAGGAAAAGAAAAGATTTGAAATTTGCTTCCCCTAGAGTACGATTGCAGAATGGATAAAACAGTGTAAGGTGCAGTAAGCAGTAGAATTAAATTCCCAGAACACCACCCAAGGTGGATACCAGTATCACTACCAAGATGATTACACAAATCATAATCATGATCTTCTTCTACAGAAAGAGAGAAAAAAAAAGAAAAGAAGAAAAGAGTATTAGTAGGGTATAGAAAAAGAATTTAACAAAATACATGAAAATAAAGATTTTGCAAAACTTAGTAAATGAAAATATATTTTATACAAATATAAACAAGTAAAGAATAATACTTAGTTCTTTCTGTCAAGAATTATTTCACCTAAAGCATTCACCCAAAAAAGTAAAATACAAGAATTTCTAAAAATTGAATTGTATTAAATGATTTTTTTCATTTAAAAAAATTCTATGCAGATCAACAAAATACATTATTTTGAAAGGTCATACAGAAAAATGCAGAATATTTTATAAACTGTAAGAATTAAAAAATGTTAATCTTTTTTACATTTTAGGTATTGAAATTACATGAATATAACTAGACAAAAACAATATTGGATTAAAAAGTTATTTGTAATGTATAAAATAATAACAATATTTTAGGAAATTCATCTGAATGTTTTGAAATCATTAATTAAAATTTTCCTACTAATTTCCATGACAAAACTTAATGAACTCAGAACTCTTATAAGAATGTAGATAAAAATAATATTTACAAAACTATCTTATATTGGACTAAAAAAAGTTAAGTATACATTATTCATATTTTTAGACACAATTTAAAATGTTTAAAAAAACTTTTTTTACATTATAAAAACAAAATGTTTTTAAATTTAATTCTATAATGAGAAAGAATCAAATGAAAATCCATAATATAATCTTAGTGGCACTTTAAGCTATATGAAAGTATAATAATTATAAATTAGGTATTTACATATAAATAAAGTACTAATTTCCTTAATATAAAATATTTTATAATCTCATTTTTCATTGTCACTACTATTCATTCACTACATAAAATCTATAAACTAGTTTAAAATATTTTGAAGTAAATATAAATGAATTATTTATACATGAACAATGAAAAAATGTACAGGTACAAAATTATAAATATATCACTTAGTATTAAGTAGCAGTTGCCTCAAAGAATTCTTGACAAAAATATTTACCATTGGAAGAATTTACATGTAAAAATGAAGATATATATTTATATGATTATAGAATATATTTAATTAAAATTCATAAATTGTCTATTTAAATAATACTTTATTATAAATTTTAAATCAATATTTTTATATTTAATGAAATTTTAAATTACCAAGAAATGAAACTACACAAAATTAAAATGTATAAAAGCAAACATTGGAAATAAAATTTGAAACTTTAAAAATATAAACAAAATCCACAAAGAATAACAGTATGTATCACTAATAATACATGTTGCAACTCATTTTTGCAATATCTAATTTTTATAAAAACAAAATGATGCAACAATGATAATTTTTTAAAAAATAAATTAAGAGATTTTTCAAAAAATCTAACAATAACATTAAATAAAATTTTGGGGAAAAATAGATATTTTTTTATTAATGCACTTGTAATCAAATTCATAAAAAACAAAAATTGTACAGTAAAATATTTTTCACTTATACAAAGAAAATTTCAATGATACTAATTTTATAAGATATATTCTTAGGGATAAAATGAGAAGCTGAAAAAGAAAATTAAGTATGGCATTATTAAATAAAAGCTGAAATTTTTTTTACAATTTCATTGATAAAGTAATAAACATTATTAAACTCTGTAAAAAAAATAAGAATACATATTATGATAAATACATAAGTTAAACAGTTATAAACATATAACAATGTTAACTAATAGTCTACATATGTTTATAATATACAAATAATTTTTCTATACTTTTATGATACATTTTTACAAAGTATATACATTACAAAAATAATTTTAAGTAATTGGCAGTCTCAAGAACAAATTTTTATGAACAAAGAAATTAAAATATAACATTATCAGGACAATATTTAACATTACTTGTATTTTGTTAAAGATCCTGTAACTAATCTTATAGATTATGCTTTTTAAATTCAGAACAAAAATAATGACTGATAAAACATTCAATACAAAAGTTAGGAACCATTCATTTGATGATAGTTTTTATGGTAATCTTGTGCATGATTCAAAGAGAAATTTCATTTCATCTTTTCACAGCTATATCAAACTAATTTTTTAACAGTATATATAATCACAACATGAGGATTCATATTATGACTTTCTTGATGAATGGTGACTAAAAATTTATACCCACAGTTTAAAAGGCACCAGAATAATATAGAATGATGATGATCAAAATCACTAAGAGGATAATGCCTGCAATAATGAGGCAAATTTTCTTCTACAAAACAAAAAGTAAAAACATAAATAACATGCAAAATAATTCCAAATAAAGTAAGAATAAAAAAATGGGCATGCTAACACATAACATAATATAGAAGAAATAAAGAAACAAAAGAAATAAAAAAATTATTTGTTACTTTCAAAGCATATAAAACTGAGTCAAATAATCAAAATAGTATAAATAACTACAAGATTTAAAAGTCAAAAACACTTTTAAAATTTGTCAAAACGCGATTGTTAAGAGTGACGACTAAGTATGAGAATGCGATCTAAAAAACTATAGACAATAGATATAATCTCTCAAGAAAGATTTAGCAAACTTTCCGATTTTATCCATATCTGTCACTAATATCTAGAAAAAAATTTTCATTAAAGTACATCACAAAATTTTTTCAATAAAAAGCTTTCATCCAATAATATTGAAAACACGAATGAAACTTAGGTTTATGATATTTTTATTGTACCAAATTAAATATTTTAAGGAATAGTAATTAAAAATATTAGTGTAACACATGTTTAATTTGGCAACAATTTATTTTACTTTTTTGTAAGTTTTTCTTACTATTTTTCAAATATTTTGTTAAAATAACAAGTCAAAAAAATATTTAAAAACACATTTTACATATTCTTTGATGATTTAAAATGTAAATTTTATTGATTGATGCCCAGAGTTGGAAATATTTAATTAAAATTTATAAGCCCATTAAAGTATTTTGTATTTGAACAATAATCAGCTATAAATATACATGGAAAGTTCAGCAAAATTTCTAAACTAAAAGACTATTTTTAAATCTTATCATTAGTGAAAAATATTGAAAATACCTTGATATTTTATTTTTATTTATTTATTTATTTATTTTTTTTTGCTACCATAACATGTTCTTAGATAATATCTTGAAGTTCTATAATGTTCTTAGAATAAAATTTTATCAGCCCAAACTATCATGATGGCTTTGACTCAGAAGAAGTCAAACCTTCTAATAGTTTGGATGAAAAAAAAAAAAAATTCATACCACATTTTATAAAAAAAAAAAGCATGGTGAGTGATTGATAAAATTATTAATTAAAAAATGATAAAGAAATTAAATCAATGATTAAGTTGCATTGGAAGAAGATAGTAAATTAAAATCAACTCAAAATTTTTATTATGAACACAGCTATTTTAATATTTGCAGAACATATAAAGAGATTATCGGCAGATGGGATAGATATGAATTGAATTATTTATTAAATTCTGATTGGACCCCCTTTTTCACAGATAACAGCTCTTATTCTTTTCGGCATCGAATTTATATGCTTCTAGAGTGCATTTATATGCAGATATAGCATACATTTGGCAATGCAGGTTGTAAGGAGCAAAGATGAAGAACAGAATAGCACATGAGTGCTAAAATCTGCTGCCTTCTCTTCCCTTCCGATTATGTTTTTGTTTACTTTTTTTATTATTAAAGAGATTGTTCTCAGAGAGACAGCACACTGGAGGTGTGTTTGTGTTGGTGTCCATCGATTATAAAGACATGCTTGTTTTTGAAAGCTATATTAAAAATTATGTATATATTAAAATTTATTCTCTTCAATAAATTGAAATAATAAATTAAAATTGTCATCAATTGAATTGCCTCTATGCTACAAGGTAAATTAGATAGAAGAGGAAAGTGCGGTTACCTGGATCTTTTCATTATATCCCACATATTATCTATAAGGTTAAGACCCGAGCTTTGCATTGGCGAGGAAATGTGTTAGAAGTTAAACAGATGATTTCAAAACAAATGTAGAATATTTATGGCACAAAGTGTAGTTGCATTATTGCCAATGAAGTATTCTTCAGAATAAAAATGTAGTACTGCAGAGACATTTGATATTCCAGTAAAAACATATAGGGCTTATTCTCAGGCAATAATAATGCAGCATTCCCATAACAGAAATTGCTTTATGTCTTAACATTCCCAACAGATCATAGGATAGTATGAGTAAGGCAAGATGAATTTATGACTTCATGGATACTTATTAGCCAAAATCTTCCATTAGTGCCACATGATTCTCCTGACTATCACTCATTTAAAATTTTCTGATAACAAGTGCTTATTTTCTGAAACCATTTCAGAAAATAAGCACTAGTTAACAATCATTTATTTTATCCCAAAATGCATTCTTTATATATGCATTTTGGGATAAAAGAAATGATTTTCTCATATTCTCGCAATAATGCATTCCTATCCTTTACTTATAGTTCAAACGAAAATCTATTAAGAATACCTTTTATTGATGATTTTAAAAATTTGAAGTATGATTTAATTCTGTCATATAATGACACCAATTTTTTTATGAAATTATGCTCAGATGGCAATTAAGCCTTCAAGACTAAGATCGAAGGTTTTGATCCTAATTTTCAAAAACTTGATTATTTGCTTTTGAAAACACAGTAAGATTTATTTGGTGTCTTCAAAACTGAGATCTGTATTAAACATGCCTTAATTATAAGGCATTTTTTAAATGGGGAAAGATTTAACATTTTTTTCTATTTTACTTCATTCATGGTAAAATATATTCTTTATATATTATCATAGTATTCTAATGATATGAAATCCACATAATTAAAAACTTTGCATAGTTCATTCTTATCAGACATTTAAAGGAAAATCTCTAAGGTTTCTAATTTACTGACCAACAGATACAAATTGATCTAAATAATATCTAACAGCTTAAATGTTTAAAGCTCACATTTCATATTGGAATGCATATTATTTTTTACATAAGTCAAATAAATTTATATAAACCAATAACCATAGAGCTGGAAAAATGAACTTACTCTTCGAGCTTTACTCTGATAAGCCAAAGCTTTCTTGGTATCTTGCACTGCAGTCTCAATATAATCCCTAGCATGCTCACAATGATATTCGATTCTATCTATCATTTCTCCCTAAAAATTAATATATAATGAAAAACGACAATCTGATTGCACAAAATCGCTGTGAAATGTTAAATAGAAGCTGAAATAAGAAATATTAAGAATTTCTAGCATAAAAAATTCAAAATTGACTGGAAAATGAGATATTCCATAATAAACGATCTTAAATTTATTAAATAATATAAAATTGATGTAAAATTTACAAGTTTTTGTACTTACTATCATTTGATCATAATTAAAAATTGTCATCTGATAATAAACTAGTGAATTATAAATTCATTTATTCATTATTTCTGACAACATGGTAAAACAATTTCAACAAAGTTCTTAAGTATCTTTTATTTCACATGATAAAAGTGATCATTACTAAAGAAATATTTATAAGATTAGAAAAAAAAAATCTTTTAAGCCAATATACACACATCATATCAATTTAAAACTGAGCAATGAATTAGAGAAACCAAGAAATTGAAATAATTAGTTTGGAATGAGTTTGATTTATCACTTCAAGGATGTATAATCAAAGACTTCAGAGATCACCATTATTGAAAGGCTTTATTGTGCAAGAAAATGTTTAATCTACCAATATACTATTTTGTTATTGAATTAGAATGTATTTTACAAACTGACAGAAATAGAGTTAATTACAATTTTAATGTGAATTTCTATTGTCAGCAGATGGAATATAAATGTGTGTATTTGCAGTAGAATGCAATAACAATTCGGATAATTGCAAAATTCATTTTTCTTTCCTAAGAACACTAGGTTTTGAGTTACTAGTCATAATACACTAAATTTTACATAAGCATATAATTTAGGGAGCTTACATTAAAAGATCATTTTTTTTTTAATACAAAGCCACTTTCACAGGAGTCTAATTAAAATATTTATATTTACAGAGTGATTTTTTTTATTTAATGAACATTGTATGATATTACAAAAAGTTTATTTAATATTTTCAAAATTATATAAGATGAAAATTTCAAAATTTTATTTTGCAGCATTTTTTTTATGGCTTTGTTGCCAGAAATATTTGACTTTTAAAAAAATATTTTTGAACAAGCAGAACAAAGTATGGAAAAACTGATACAATCTAGTGAGAATCTCTTTTTTATTATAATATGCAATATAAGTAACTTTTGTTGATTATACTCTTTTCAAAAAAACCTTTGGGGCTACACAGATATTTAATTCCTTCATGTTTTTTAAATAATAATTTTGCTTATTAGGAAAAATCTCATTTCTTTTTACAACTTTTGAACTGAAATAAATGGGTATGTAAATCTTTCAAACGTATTTGAAAAGTTTTTTTATTAAAATATTAACAAATATTTTAAAAAGGAACACACAAATATTACAGTATTAAAAAGAGAATATAATTAAAATTAGAATAACTTACTGAAATGTAAATTAAGTAATTTACTTCTAATTTCCAATAATTCATTTTTAGAAGTCCCTTATTTAAATAAGATGCATTATTTTAAAAAAAGGTAATTAAAAAGTGCATTTAAAAAAGTTTAGATCAGACATATTTTACGTACACACACAAAATATTATTCAAATTTATAGCATTGTAAATAAAAACTAAAATTTTCAGTTCACTAAATATTATTACATATTTCACCGATTTTCTTTATCTGGAGAGTTTATTAAAAATGCACAAATGTAGAAAAAATCTGTAATTGAACATTTTGATAAAGCATCAATACAGGAGACATAAATAAATTATATCACGATATTCATATATTTCCTGCATCATATCTATAAATTTAACTATGCAAATATATAAGAATTCTAGCTTCAAATAATCTATAATAAATACATCATAACGGATAAATAAAACTATTAAACATACTTGACTCTCCACTAGCATAGCCATATCCATGAACATATCATGCAATTCCCGAATACTGTTCTCCAATTTAATGATATCAGCATGCCTAGCTTCAATGTCAGCAAGAGTTTGCTTAGCTTGTTGTGTTTCCATAATGATCTATATTAAAAAATATTTTTTTTTCAGTAAAAATAAAATCAAGGCAGTGAAGGCTTAAGAATTAGAGAAAAATGAAATTTCTTAAAAATTAGTTTACATGTTAATTCTTATTTTAACTCTTACTAACAGAACAATGAAAAACAAACGAAAAAATGAAATAAGTAAACAGTAAATAACAGTCATCGGAAATATTTTTAAAATCAAAAATTTTATTTTGATAAAGAATACAGTTTAAAACAAATACTTAATACAATTATCTTGAACAAATACTACAATTAAATGTCGAAATTTTGAGTTAAATTATATGAATTATCAGGTAAGATAATGAATATTAGTTGAAAACAAAGCAATTTTCAGCAAATGAAAACCTAAAAGACTTAAAATATAAACTAAGATAAAATTTTAACTAAAGCAAATATATATTACTTAAAAGGTCATTGATATAGAAAATATTTCCAGTAAATTTAATTCAATAATTATATAACAAGATAAACAATCATACATCAGTTTTAATGCTTACTTGAGTATTTCATAGAATAGATAGAAAAAAGAAGATTAAATAAAATGAAAAGAATGAAAGTTGTTGTAGAAAAGATTATTTAATAATAAAAAATTAATAATGCAATATTTTCAGTGATAAAAAAATATTAAACCTTCCAAGATATGTATATATTTTTTAAAATAAGCCTTTTCTTTACTATTTTAAAAAATTATTAAAACAAATGTACCCAGAATGAAAGATACAGAGCGAAAGAAATAAGAAAAATAATTAAAAGTTTTTCTAAAATTCAATGTTTTATATTATTGTTTATAAAATATTTTTCCTTGTCTTCATTCCCAAAATAGGCATATGAATACTGGAATCAAATTGAGTTAATTTTAAATTATTTAACTTACATTAAGAGAAAGATTTGTAATGAATATGAAATAAAAATTCAGATTCTTCTTTTTTAGGAAAATTTAATTAAAAAAATATTTATAATTTCAATTTCTAATACTGGGCAAAATCAATTTCAAGATATTTTACATTAAGGAGCTTATTTACTTGAATGTGTAGTAAAATATTTTTTTTTACCATTCATTTTTATTATGATTTTTCATAAACATAAAATATAATTTTCTAAATGTTTGCAATCATCACAACTTCCTAGAATGCAATATATAAACAGATTGGCTTATTGATTAAAATACATTAAATAATGGTTATTAATTAAATTTCTAATACAAATGACATATTTTTACAGCTTAATATTGAGTTTTCAATTATTAATAATAGTATTGTGCTATAATTACTGAAAATTATATAACTTGTTGAAAGTAATTATTCTATATTTCTTTAAATTACATTTTTAAATGATATTCATATTATAAAATAGTAGAGATAATAAAACAATATATTTAGTAAGATGTATGAAACAGAAAATCATACCTTTTGTTATGATTTTGAAACCTTTATGTTTGTGTAATAAAATTCAAAAGTATAGAAAAAATGCAGTTTGATTATCTAAATTAAATAAAACAGAAAAATATTTCTCCAAAAGTTCTTTATTTGGTAACAAGCTAATAAAAATTTTTGTCTTAATATTTCATGTCAAATTTATTTATTATGTACACATGACAGTTAATATCATTTTAATAACTATTATATTTTATATGCTTTTTCCCCCATAACAATTAATATGCTTCTGCAATTTGTACATGCAAAATTTTAATGAATTTAGTCATACAATATTTTTCTAGAGCAAAATGTTTTAAAAGTTAAAACTGATTTAATAAAATAATGTTAATTTTTTTTAATATCACAAATTAAAAATTACTTCAAAAGAGCTAGTTGAAAGAAATTATATTGAAAATTGAGCCAAATGGGCTTATTCATTTTCTTAAATTAGGCATTTATTTAAAAATTAAAAACAGCAAAAGAAAAATATAAATGAAAAAAATTATATATATATTGACAAATTTAATGTTCTTAAAAAGGAAGTGAGTGTAATACTGTATAAAAATTTGTACCACAGAAGAAGTTTTTCTTTTAACCAGGTGTTTTTGTTTTTGAATATAAATACCTTTCTCACATTTAAATTTTTACAACAAGTAGCTCAGGATTAAAATTTACCTCTCTCACCAATCTAAAAAAAAAAATTTAGATTTTAAATATCAATGTGATCAAGATGTTCAATTATACCATTAGAATAAATGTTATTAAGTACTGAATATTTTTTTTTTCATTACTTATTATAACACGGAGCCAAAAATTTTCACCTAAACTTAAGACTTATAACTGAAATAATTATGGTTATAATAATGCAAGCTATTCAACCATGATAATTATAGCGTACCCTTAAACCACGTATTCTTTAATCACTTAACCATTAAGCCTGTTCTATTAGGGATTTGAAGCAAATGAATAATATTGCAGTTGAAGAAATAAATGTGTATATCTATCAAAATAAAAAGAAAATTCTAAAAAAAAACAATAATAGCCTCTTAAGAATCCTAAACTGGAAAAAGTTTTGCATGTTTGGCTAAGAAAAAATAGACGAATAAACAATCTTGTAGATGGCATCATTAAAGAGAAATCTAACTACTTTACTTTGAAGATGAACATAAAAGATTTCAAAGCATCAGATGATTAATCCCAAAAATTTAAACTAGATACGGTTTGAGATTTAGAAAATTGTGCACTTTGAAAGGAATCATAAACAAAATTTCAGAAAGAAAAATATTGAAATGACTACTTTCTGAGTATGACACAAAGGATATTTCTAGCACAGATAAGACAGGCTTGATTTTAAAAATCTGGCTGGAAAAAACATTTAGCTTTAAAGACGATAAATGAAATGGTGGTAAAAAAGAGAAACAAAAAGTTGTAGTGTTGCTCACAGCCAACATGAATGGGACAGAAAAGCTACCTCAGTTTTATTACTACCAGCTGCATGATATGCAGCTGGTAGTTTTTGAGCATTAAAACATGGATGAATGGGAGTATTTATGGAAATATGCTGAGTCACATTTGCAAAAAGAGATTATGGAGCAGCTTTATGAAATTGACCTTCTAAGAACAATGCATTTGTCAATTAATGCTTGGAATGATGTTGATGGGAAAACAACATTGAGAGAGCATTTTGACATGCATGTTTTATTAAAAAAATTACCACAGATGAAGAAACCAAAGGTAATTTACCTGATAATGAGCAAAGATAATTTAGTCATGCAGGAACTCTCATTGCTGCTTGAAATTTCTATAGAATATTTTTTGAATATGGATTCACATGTTATATGTACGGAAGAAATATGGGAATATGAAATTATTAAAAAGAAAATGATATAGTGCAAAGATCACCTACAAAACAAGTAGCTGAATAGCTAACAGGACTAATATATTTTTTAAAATGTTTTTAAAAATAAGAAGTTAAGTAAATACATACTTTCCTTGATTTTTCACCAATAAAATGAAAGTATTTTTAAATACAAATCTTGTTTTGTATGCTTCTTATAGTGCATTCCAAATAATTTTTTTCTAATAGTATTTTATCTATAAAACAAAAGTAATTTGGTGGAAAAACCAAGATCTTAATAATCCAATAATTATATTTATATTTTATGAACTGTTTACCGGCCCTTATGATTTCATAAAAATAAGTGTCTACAGTATATACAATATACACACTTCAAAATAAGGTAAAAAAATTTTAAAAATAAAATGCAAGAATGCTATGTAAGTAGTTTAATTTAATCAGCACAAAATTAAGACAATTATTTTCTTTTTATTTGATTTGCAAATGTTTGGTTTATTTAACATTATCTTCTTCAGTCAAAATTAATAAACATTTCATTGCTTTATTGCTTAAATAAGAATCTTCTAAAAAAATTTTCTTTTTGACACAGCTTTGTTATGGTAAAGAATAACTATATTAGTTATTTCTTGAATAATTACTATTTCAACTTTAAGGGGGGAAACACACATACACAGAAAGAAAATTGAGCATGTAGATAGAAAATTTTCTCCTTTGGTGTAAATAGGAATAGAAAATTGTGATTAATAGAATTAAAGAGGAAACTGGGATTAGCCAAGTTTTTAAAATCACAATTTACAAAAATTGAGATTTTTGAACACAAGAACTTATAATATTAACAAATACCTTCACTAAAGTTGAAAATTAAATTAAAGCAAGGGATCGCAATATACAATTCAAATAAATGCTGATCAGAGAAGATTAAGAAATCATGTTTTAAGTTTCTATTTTTGGTTGATAAGAAACATATGAATAAATCCAACCACATGTAACACCTGATTTCGGGTTTATCAGAGCTTAAGTAGAAAGGAAATGCTCTTTGGAGACTGTTGGTCCTTGGTTTGATCTTAACCATAGAAGAACAATAAGATAAGAGAGTTGCATTTTTGCTTTTGTCTAACACATCTATTAAAGAGAACAGTAGTGGTCTGATTGGTTATGGCATTGTTCTCATTATTAGAAGGTAGTAAGTGAGATCAAATCCTGATTTCACAGAATATCTTATTTTCACTAAAAGGCACCTGGGGGATGTTAAATACGCCAGGGTCACAATATCCTCCAAGTGAAATGATAATTCTTGGGGTGGCAGATCAAGTACTTGAAGGTCTTCTGCTAGGTCCCTGCTTGTAAATTAGACTCCAACCCAAGACAAAGAAGCATGCTAGTACACCTATTAAGTTGGATGCTTAGGAGATTATTGCAAAACATAATTAAGTATATCTTAGGTATTTATGTATTTTCTACAAATGTTTTTAAATTTTCTTGTATTTTCTACAAATGTTTTATTAGAGGTTTAAGATTTTAAATGGATAAAACAGATATTTCTGTGTAATGTGTTTTAACAAAATCTATGATAAAATAATATTACTTGATCTAATTATTCAATATTGCTTAAAGTTTTTCATTACATACACATATCAAATTAGAAAGTTCAGAACCTTTAAAAAAATATTTGTAGAAATTATATAACTCACATTTACTTTAAACATGAGTAAATTGACTTTTCTATTGACTATTTTTTATTTATAAAAAATTCAACTTTTTATAAATAAAAAGAAAAAACTGGTAATCTTTTCTTTGACTGAAATCAGAATTTTGGGTTTCACTCATACTTCCTTTAGTAATAATCAACAAATAATAAATATTAAATGAACAGTATCAAATTTTTTTATTAACACATGAATAAATTATTTCATTTCATAAGCATTTGTTGAAATTACACTGCTGAAAATTAAAAGTTCATATCTTGGTTAAGAGTATCAACATATGTCAGTGATTATTACTTTAAATTGAAGCAACAATTTTCAATTAATCTTCCAAATGAATCAAGAGCCTAAGAGTTTCATTATTTTGCCACTAACACAAATATTGTATTAAAATATTTAAGTTAAAGTAATACAAAATACATTTATTCAAATTCTAAATCCTATTTATATTAACTAAACATGTAGGATTATCTACATGGTATTCCAGTTATTCCCTTAAATACTCAATGAAGTCTAAATTTGTGGATTCATGATGGTATTGAATTATTGCGACATCTGTACTAGAAATGGTTCAGCATAGTTGTCCTGGAAGTAGGTTGTTTCAAGCAAGATGTAAAATGGGAAAAAACATGAAAATGTCACACAATATTTTTATTATATTGCTGAATAAATTTATCAGCTTTTTTTAATATATACTTGCAATAGGAATTTCTATTAGTGACATAAATATTAATAGAAATATTGACACAATATTGTAAGCAAATCATACCATAATAAAAATTCTAAGAGAATGCCTTACATTGAATAATTTTCTAGTTTTTCATAATTGTTGCATTTGCTTTTTTATATGGTGTAATGTATTAATTTTTTTAGGAAAATAATTTTGAAGAGTCGAAAATTTTGATTTTAAATTTTTTCTTAGAGTGATTTAATGGAAAATAATTTAGTTTTGCTCAACTAATAGATATCTTTTTTTAATCAAAAAGGTTTTATATTTAGTTTTAATTTATGACTAACTCAAAGAATAAGCTGGGCATTTCTCATGTTAGACTAATCTAAATGTTGAATCGCAGTGTTTGTAGTCAGAAATGAGACTTCATTGAATATTATACTGTTTCCATTAATCATGTATACGACACAAAGGTTTATCATTTGATTTACCAATTAGTTCTATCGGCTTTTACAAACAAAGAATTTTATTTTTAGTAATGAACAATACTTATGATGTAGAATTAGTCAGTGCTTATGCGCATGTATTAAAATTTGCTTATCGCGCCATTTGTAACGATGAATTTACATTAGCAAATTTAGAATTCATTTGTTTATTTAAAATTTATTATTATTATTTTTTTTTATTTACCATGAATGACAAACAAAATTTTAACAAGAATAGTTGGAATTGATATATGGAAATAATAACCTCATTAAGGCATGGTGCCGAAATGTTGACGGTGTTTGTGTGGAATTCATTGTGAGACAATGGCAACAAATGCATTAATTTAAGATAAACAAAAGCGCAATAGGAAAAGAAAAATATGACCAACAATGCGCTATTCGAAAAGAATTAATTTCATTCTTTTAAACATCAACGGGAATCATGTATTTTTTTTTTATTTAATTTGACTACATTATCAACAGTACATATTTTTGATTATTCACCGTAAAAATCGCTGCGGATTATACAACGGTTTTCTTTTTTTACTCGAAAAAATGACCTTGCGGATTATACGCCGTTGCGGATTATATACAGGAAAATACGATACATATACTGATGACGATGTAATGTCTCATAAAATGCCTAGTATGATTGGAAGTATAATTAAAAGTGTATGTGATTTATTATAATAAATCACACAGAAAAACATTTATTATGTAAAATATCTGATTGGATCCAACTCACCGCAATGTGTGATAAGCTAAGATGAAAAACTATATCGATTAAAAGCAATAATTCCTAGAAAATTTTTGTAAAACTTATCAATTTTTTTGTTTTTAACTTTTAAAAAGTGGTTAGACATATTCCAAAAATAAAATATATTTGTTTCGTATATAATTAAAAGGAAAAAGTAAATTACTTTTGAATTGTGCTTTAGATTTCTTTTGTACTGTGCATGTGCTGTTTTTTATTTTAAATTAATACATTTGCATTATTTAAATATTTGCCTTTTCTATAACTTTTAGTTTAAAATCAGCAGTGCAACTTAAGCGCTTTCGCTTCCACATAACGATATATGAACTTTAATATTTTCAGAATGAAATGGCTCTTGTCAAGTCAAAATGCAATATGACAGTAACCAATATTAACAGTAATATTTTTCTGAAGAATCAAATTTGTTTTTGAACATAATTGGATCAAACTGAATACAGCTGAAATAATTAGCTGAATAATGGTGCCAGCTGTTATTTTATAAAACATAAACAACATTTCAAAACTTTATTGTAAGGTTTTCTGATGGAGAGTGTTTTTATATTTTTATTATTTTTTTTTTTATCAGATTATCCATGAGCATATAGAATGCACCACAAAATTTGAAACTTTTTTAACACATTATTTACGGATTATATACAAAAAAATATGGTAATTCATTGCACAGAGTTTTAAAATAAAAATTTACTTTTATAAAAAGTAACTTCAAAAACCTAGTTTTGAAGCACATTGAATCCAATAAACATAAACATTTTAAAATAAAGAAAACGTACCCCTTGAGTAAATATAGCAGGATTTCCACTTTCTAACATTTCTTCTAATTCATCATTTGTTGTTACCTTTCCAGCTGAGAAAGATAAAATATACATATTCAAGTTTATTGATATAAGACATAATATACAGAGAGTTATCAATGATATGCAAATATAAATATTAAGAAAACAAAGAGATATAAAAAATTATTTTAATAATTTAAGGAATTATAAAATATTTTACTAATATATTACAAAACAAGTGTAGGTATCATATCAGTAAATTTGAAGTAAATACCATTAAATACACAATTAATTTTTTACAAAATTAAATTAGAGGTAACCAGGGTCAGCGCTAGCAGCTTCGCTGCCCCGGGCAAAGAGGTAAAATGCTGCCCCTTTATAACAAAAATTAAGAGATAACCTAAACCCTTTCCATGATTAATGGTAAAATAAAATGAGTAAAAAAATTGCAATCATCAGCAATGTTGAAGTTTTGAGTAGCAAAAAAATACTAATTTATTTATTTATGTTTTTGGCACTAAATTAAAATTAGGGTTGCGCTGAAAAAAAAGGAAAGAGTCATTTCTGGTGCATAATTATAAAATGCAGAACAGATATTTAAAAAAAAGTAAAACAAATTATAAAACCACTAAATATTAAAACTTTATTACATATTAAAAATACATTTAATCCGAGAGTTGAAATTTAAAGTTTTTTTTTTCTCACTTTTAATTCTGAAAATTGTTTTATAATTTCTTTAACATTAATTTTTTCAGCCAGGTCATGTTCGACGGCTATTGTTGTTAAGCCGTTTAGTCTATCCTCGGTAGTTGTGGACCATAAAAAATTATTAATTAATTTTTATTTGGAGAAACTCATTTCTCCACTTGCCACACTTATAGGGAGAGTCAACAATATTCTTAAAACTATACCAAGATTGGGAGCAAAATCCAGGTTCAATGTGAATTTTAAAATCTCAACTGGACTTCCTTTTTTGTTTAGCAAAGCAAAAGCAGCTACTATCTCGTCTGCCCAGTCAAGTGCGTTTATATTGGATGAATTCCCATCAGTCAACACTGTTTCCAAATCTTTACAATACTTTATAATGTCGTTTTGAGGAATATCTTTTAAATCAGAAATATTGTATAAAAATTGGAAATAGTTGCTGTGGATACTGATCAAATCAAAAGAGGATTCAAATGCATTGATAGCTTTATCTAATGTAAAAAAATAAAATTCTGCCTTATATTTCAAAGCAGGGTCTTCTATTCGATCATCTTTTGCCTCATAGTCGAAATTAACATTCCTTCTTCGAACTCTATGACATGGCTGGGTGAGTTCAAAATTAGCTGGTATGTCAATTTCTCTGCGAGTTCTCGAGCATCGCAATATGCATTTCATTAAAGGCTCTGTCCAATCTAAGATCCTTGAAAAAATCTTTATAATTTTTCAAGAGCTCCATAGCAGATGGTAAATCATAGTCTTTTGTCTGCAACAGCTTACTTATAGGATTGATACAATTTAAGATTTTGTACCAAATTACAATGCAGCACAAGAATTTAAACTGTTTAACAGAACTTAATAGTCCAGAAGCCTCAACTCTTATAGAGTTGTCAACCTCCGAGTTATTACAAACAGCAAGTAAAGCATTGTATATCCCTCCTAATTGATACCTTAGTGGTTTTCATGCATCTATTCGGCTTTCCCAACGAGTATCACTTAGAGGTTTCAAAGTAAGTCCGGAAACATATTTTAATAATATGGTCCATCGAAAAGTTGATGAGGAAAAAAAAAAAAAACAGATGTATTTTTTGGACTATATTAAAAAAATTGGTGGCTTTGAAGGATGCTTTTGCCATGTTGTTAATTACCAAGTTTAATGAGTGGCTGCAACATGGAAGGTAAAATGCTCTTGGATTTAACACATTTATTCTAGATTGTATTCCCGATTTACTGCCTCTCATGTTGGCCCCATTATCCTGTACCCTCATATCCTGCAAATTCAATCCCAATGTTTCAAGTCTTTTAAGTATTAGAGCTGAAAGTTCATATCCAGTCAATCTTTCAACCGGAAGAAAGCCTAAAAAGCTTTCATTAATTTTAATGGAAACCTCCTTGGGATTGGTCTTGTGAAAGGATACATACCTTACTAAAACTGTCATTTGCTCGATCTTGCTGATATCAGGAGTGCAATCTAGAATTATTGAATAATATTTAACTTTTTCAATATCAGTAATAATACGAGATATTATATTTTCAGCTAAAAGAATAATCAATTCATTTTGAATTTCTTTTCCGAGATTGTGGACTTAAGCTTTTTTTTTTTTTTTTAAGCACTCTGTGGATATGCTCTTCCATTACTGGATCAAACTGAGCAAGTAATTGAATAATTTGTAAAAAATTACCGTTACCGAAATGTTTGCTGTAAGTTTAAAAAACACTCTGTATATATACAGGGTGTTAGGGGTTTGATTCCAAATATCTTAATGCATAAAAATATGATTCATTTTAAACAAAAAAGTTTAGTATATCATGGGTCAAAACTCAATTATTTTAGAAAGAGAAAATGTTTAAAAGTTTGAGAAATTTAATTTTAGGGCCAATTTGCCGCCCCGGGCAGGGGCCCGGCTTGCCCACCCCTAGCGCCGGCCCTGGAGATAACAGATACAAATTCATGGATTGTGATACATAAGAAAGGCAAAAAGCTCCCATATGAAAAAAGCTTAACATAAAAAAAGGGAAAAAAAAACATGCTGAAACTTACATGCTTTTCCCCCCGTTTAAGAAGGTAACTATTTTAAAAGTAGCAGCATTATCAGTACTAACATGTCATTTTACAAATATGAAATTTAATTCACAGGAAGGAGATGCTGTGATACACAAATGATAGTTGTGCTGCCCACAGGTTTTTCCAGTGCTAATTTTGTTTAAAAGTTATTGCTGTTGAAAACTTGCTGTGATGCATCACATAAGGAGAAATGTTTACCAGAAGTCTGGTTTTGATAAAAAAAAAATCAAACTGTAGTCTATTGGGATAGGATTTTATCATAGCACAATATAGCTGCTCATGTCAATCATACTATGTCTGATGGCAGAAAATGAAATAGAAAAGCTCCGAACAATCATATTAAACATTATGCTGAGGCTCTGTGGCTCATCATTACTAACAAAAAGGAAGACACACATGTTATCTGCAGAGCCTAAATTGAATACGCAGTTATGTACTGAATCCAAAACCAAGACAACAAGAATATGTATGAATAATTTGACAACATTTGTCATAGTTTTGATTACCTTTTATGCTACATCACAGGCAGAAGTGCCTTCAATGATGTAATATATAATCAATTATTAATTTGGAGGATCGAATGTCATAAGTAAACTTTTTAGAATGGTCAAGATTCTATTTACAATATCATGATGGTAAATCAGTGTTAGTGACATAATGGGGAATGCACATGGCTAGCATGTATTTGATATTGTTATGCTCTTCATCACCTGGATCATGCCAATGAGTCTAGATGTCTTAATCAATATACATCTTAATTATCTCTCAGTAACAAATTTTTGAACAGTAACCAATACATTTCTCCATTTCTGTAGTACTTAAGGCTCATAGTTTTATCCTTTATTCAAGCCTTGAGAAATGCAATTTCAGAAAATTGCCTGACCAAATGTTGCAAGTATTCTACAAGCTTTCTTTGACCAATATATATATATATATATATATATATTTGGTTACTGCTTTAGTCAACACATTCTCTGGACATCTCACTAAAATGAAGCAACTGGTTAATGATAGTCAATTGACTGGCTTTTCACTATATATATGTTAGTAATTAGTCTACGAATTATTACATTTTCTTGAACCTTTATGAGCAGTAGCACCCATGTTTTATTAATCTAAATTGAATGCTTAGACATATAAAGTCTGTTAGGGCTGTCAGAGACTTGTTCTGGGTATTAATTTCTCAACTGCATTCAAATTTCTTGAAAATTCAATAATTTGTTATATCTATTGTAATATATTTATCTAAAATAAAATGATTTTTATTCGTATTTTTTTTTCCTAGTGTAACAATTTTAATGGCCAGTGATATGTATGATTATGTGTGTGTGCACATTAAAATGATTAACTTAAATTTTTATTATTTGTTGTGTTTGGATAATTATATTCTGAGGCAAAATAGTTTTATTATAAACAAGAAAAACAATCACAAGCTCTATTTTTTATTTATGCAAAATATTATGATAATGAGATACTTAATATGCAGCTTATAATGTGAAATTCTTTAAATCATTCAATATTTTTTCCAATAATCATTAAATAACTAATAAAAAAATTGGAGAAATAGTATTAAAAGATCAATCAAAATCAAAAATTGTAAACACACACTTACATGTTAACCTTTATCTTAAATAATTTCCATTGTTGGTTAAATTTAAACAAAACCAAGTTAAACAAACTTAGTCATTTAAAAATGAAAATTTTTGTTTCTTGCTTCATGAACAAACATATTAAGAAATAAAGCTGTTTTCATTAATGAAAAATACATTCCAAAATATTTAAAAATTAAGGAATGTTTACATAACAAAATTATTACATATGATCTTTTTACTATTAAAAAAAATTACCAACAGTTCAGAGGAAAAATTACCAACAGTTCTTAAATAGCAAAATATGGGAAATATTAGTGATCAATGTAAAATATTCACTTTATTAAAAAAAAAGAGAGATTTTGTTTTACATAGCTGAAGTTGTGGTAATAAAAATCAATTATAAATATCACATTACCATACTTTACAGAGTATACATGCAAATTATTAATATATTCTTATAGTAATTTTAAATTATCAATACAATGAAAGAAAAAAAATATGATTAGAGTGAAGGCTTTTCAAAAACAAATGCTAATATACTTTAAAAATTTAAGAGCTTTAAAATTACAAAATGTAAATTTATAACAAAAAAAAAATTTATATATAAGACACATTGTGTGTGTGAGAGAGTGAGTCTTTTAGGTGCAAAATCCAAAAAATCAACATACTGTGCCAAACAAAGTAAAAACATAGAAGTGATGGCAATTTGTTTGAATGAATAAAATCTAAAATAATTTAAATTCTAACAATCACAAAATATTTTATAATCAATCATACATATGCAATAATTCAAAAGTTTTAGCAAAGCAATTTAACAAGATAACCATCACTGTCAACTGGATTCATAAGATAGCATAGCATGTTCCACAATTGACTGCAATGTTCAGGAAATTGTTGAGATAAAATTTTTGGATTATGAAGACATGGAATGTTTCATGTAACACCAAGATATTTCAAGGCCATTCTTATTCAAAGAAAGCAAAAAACCAAAGTGATTTCTTTCTGCAGTTTTAAACCTTGCAAGAATAACAAAAGATACTTCACACGACCTTCTGGATTGTGGAATCAAGCATATCCAATTTTTTTGCTAGATGACAGATGTGGTGCATGGAAGTTCTATCATTTTCTACTTGAAATGCAATATTCTCAATTATTTCTAACAAGGAAGCTTTTCTGCTTTCTTCCAAAGCAATCAATATACAAATCTGTTTTTTCTAATTCAGCTGCCATAAACTGAAGTTTGACAAATTCCCCTTTTTACACATCCATAGAAGACTTATTTCCTCACAGCAACTACTGTAAAATCACTATTTTAATTCTCGATCTAATAAATCGCACAATTAAAAATTAATAATCCTAACGATATTCTAATCTATTAACATTAAAAACAAAACCTTTATAAGTTTCAAGGTTTTATAAAATCTGCTTGACATGGACAAAATGTTGTGTTTTGATTTCTTCTTTACAGGGACAGTTCTTTACAGTCATTAAAAGATAAGTTTAATAAGGTAAATTGAGTGCCTGCATTAAAAGATATTTCATTGATTGAATATGTTTGTTCTTTTCATGTTAACATGAGCACCTTTCTTTATGTTATCATATAAAAAATGGGAAAATATTGATACAAAAGCAGTCTTAAATGTGTAATTCATTAAATGTGTAATTATAGCAATTAAATTGTGAGCTGCTCTTTATTTGTTCAAATAAATTCCCAAGATTTCATCATGCTCAATACAAAATTGCATAACTTTCTGACAAATTTCATCCAAAGATAAAATTAAAATAGGATCGTTTAACTAGTCATCCTCTATGAGTATTAGTTCTAAAAGCATTTTACTTGAAAATAAGCAGTTGTCACATTGTTATCTTTATCAATATTTGATTTAAGAGAAACATTTACCATTTTCTATTCATAGTGATTACTATTCACATACCATTAAGTTTCCCCAATTCTTTTTTATTGTCATAATCCTTTATTTTATTATACAAAGCAAGTATACATAATAAATGAAATTACATAAATTTGGGCATGGTAAAAATTTAAGTATTCAGATTGCATACAATTTCTAAGGAGTCAGAAAAAACTTAATATCTTAATACAAATTACCATTTTATAAGTCAGGATAGTATTGTAAATAAATAGTGGTTTTCGACTTCACAGTTTACAAAATCTGCTTGAAATAATTAATTGTTAAAGAAAATAAAGAAATAAAAAATTTACAGTAAATGAGTAAAATATGAATTCAGAATTAAATAAATCTAAGTACATCTGGAGAGTAACTTTTATAAAAACATAACTAGAAAATAGTAAAAGATAGCATTTTATTTCAATAACATTATTGGAATAGAATTATATATATAGTTATTATAGTTAAATTTAAAAAATAAGGCTTTTGAAATTTCTTTATTTAAACATTACACTGAAATTTCTTTAATTCCTGTCATAAAATATTATAGAAAAATCAAACAAAATCTACTTCTTTATCATAAGGAAAACTTCATTTTAAGAAAATTTATTACATATAGCTAAAATTTGTTAAAGTGTACTAATTCTATTAAAAAATTTCTTTTAATATAGCATAAGTGATAAAGCATACATTCTTACATTTAATAGCTGCCTTTCAATTTTGGTACAAATACAGGTGTTTCTGAAAAAGGCATTAACTGCATAGCCCTTAAAGAGACCCAACATTTCTTAACCAACTTAATATTTAAAAAAAAAAAAACCCTTGCAGCTGATTAGAATTTTGACATTAAGAAATTTTAATATTGGAGACTCAAAACCTCTTATGCTTTGGGTCCAAACAAAATATAATCACGTATTATATAAACACTAACAGCTTAAAAATAGTAATTTAAAAATTTAACTATTGAAGTAAAAAGTACAACATATTTTAACATATTAATTCAATTTACAGTAATAAAAAATATTTCAATACAATCATACTTATTTCTAATTGTCTTTGAATACGAGCCTTGCATCGCTCTCTATAATCTGTTTGAGTCTTATTATAATCTGTCATAACTTCCACAAACTTTTGAGACAACATAGAATGCTACAAATAATAAACAGAAAAATAGCAACAAATTTAAACAGTAAAACACATGGCAATCAAGAAAAACAATCATTTAACAAATATAGAAGAAAAGAAAAATACAAAGTAACTCAGCAAAATTAAAATGAATATTCCAACAATCAACTTTTATATGAAATGCAGTTTTTACATATAATCTAATAAATATTCAAATTAAGAAATGTCATGCAATATTTTATCTATTGAGGGAAACTAAGTTTACTTTTATATCTATATAATGGCATAGTGAAATTAACATAGCTTCACACCTTTCTTAAATTTATATAAACAAATGAATCAATTCTAAAATATAATACCTCTAGATAATTGAATTTTTCTAACAAGTTGATTAGTTTGGCTTTGATTAGTCACTGTATAGTAATTCTTGGCACAAGAACAATCCAACAGATCAAAAAATTACCAAGCATAAAATTTGGATTTCAAACTACTACACATATCCACATCTGATCTAGATGTTGGGCTCATATATTGTTGAATGGAGAGTAGAGTTAATCTAATTCAGTTACTAGTTTGATAATTTGTTGTTGTAGTCATTGCACTAGGTAGTTTTTACTTTTCTATCATATTTGCACATAAAGACTATTTTGACCAGGGTCTACATTTTAAAGCAGTGTTTTCAACATGCGACCCACACCCCACAAGGGGGGAAATTTGATTGTTACAGGGCAATTCGAAAATGAACTCGATGTGATATATGTCGAAAAATATGTTATTTTAATGTAGTGTTGTGGTAAATGTTTTATATACATTTAAATAAACGTGTATTTTTTAGTAGATGTTACTCTATGTCACATTAAATTAATTTTAACAAATACATTTAGTTTTTAATTGATGTTACATATATTTCTTTCAGCCCATATTAAAATGAGTGGTGCAAGCAAGAAAAAAGTATGTCAATATTTGAATAATTGGAAGAATATTTAAAATTTGAGACCATTTTTGCTGTCCATGATGTGCGTTTTTGTCTTTTATGCTTGATTAACGAATAAATGAAACTAGGTCATCTCTAGGAGCATTTGAAAGTGAAACAATGCTTATATTAATTCAGAGTTGAATTACTTTCAAACTTAATATATTTGGAAAAAAAAAAAAAAAAAAAAAAAAAAACAACAACAGTAAAGTCTATTTACTGCTCACACTTCAACTTATAATCATATTCTTTAGGCTAGTTATCAAATTCTTTTATTCATCGCTAAATCTGGGATAAAAAATATACTATAGGAGAGAATTTATTAATAAAACTGTCAATATCAGCATTTCTTAAAACAGTTCTTGAAAAAGATGACAAACATAAAAGCTATGTTACTTAGTAACGATACTGTTAGCGGAAGAATTAATGAAATGTGAGAAGATATTGAAAAATAACTTGTTGAAAAGCTAAAAACAAGAAAATTCTTAGTGCAAATGGATGAATCAACTTTGATAGACAGTGAGGTGGCATTGATAACTTACGTTAGATATATTGATAAAGGGCATTTTGCCAAAGAAATGTTCTGTAAAAGATTTGAAAGTACCACTACCTCTAAAGATACATATAATATGCTAAAAAACTACTGAGATGTCAATAATATACCAATGAAAAGTATAACATCTTGTGCTGTAGATAATGCTCCAAATATGATAGGCAAGAAAAATGGTTTCTTGGTTTGGTTGGTTGGTCCAAAAAAGGACAAGCTGCACCAGATATCAGTTGGGAATTGTACCAATCTATTCAACCCATGAAAAACTTAAAATTATAAAATAAAAAGTTGTGTTTTAAATGATAAATATGTTCAACAAAATTGAAAACTTAAGACTAAAATATTTTTAAAAGTGGATAAAATGAATAAAATTAATAACTTGCGATTAAAATGAATAATTTATTAAATTAAATCTAAATGAAATTTTAATTTAGATAAAATGAATAAAATTACCTAATAGCCTTTAAAAATGCAAACAGATTGCGATGGGGTGGTTCCTCTCTAGTAAGTCTTGTAAAGTTAAACTAGTACTGTTAAAAAATAAATGGTTTCTTAAAATTGATGAAAGATGAGAGTCCAAAAAGGATTCTTGTGCATTGTCTTATTCATAGGGAGAACTTCGTAGTTAAAAACATCTTACTTGTTCAAAATGAAGTACATAGTAATTCAGTAAAAAACGTATATCAATGCTAATTAAATGTAATGCCAGATATGAAAGAATCTCTTCAAGCAATTTTGTGAAGAACAAAATGCAGACCATAGAAGATTTTTACTTCACAACTGAGGTAAGATGGCTCTCTAACGTGAACTGCTTGAAAAGATTTATGGAACTGTTTGATACTCTTAGTGATACTTTAAGCAATAAATCTCAAATGAAGTATTTAACAGTCAATGATAAAGCATTTGTGAGTTATTTAACCAATATCTTTGAAAAACTAAATATATTAAATAAGCAACTTCAAGGAACAAATATAACTCTTGTTGATGCAAAAGTGAAGATATTTGGTTTCATTACTTATATTTAGTTATGTCAGAAATATGTTAACAACAAAAACTTTGAATAGCTTCATTGGCATCAAAAATGTAAAGTAAATGGTACTGCTTTACTTGTTTTAGTAGAGCATCTGAAAATTCTATTGGTTGATTTAAAATAAGGATTTTCTGATTTAAACAAATTGATTTTCTAACATGGATGATGCAGCCACATTAATGGATTTGCCTGATATATTAAATATTCAGTATCAAGAAGAACTCGCAGAAATGCAGAATAATGAGTCAGTTAAAACTTTATTTAATATAAAAGGAGCGATAGCATGGTTTTGAGAGGAAACAAAAATCAAATATCCAAATTCAACCAAATGTGCAAGAAAACTGTTGTTACTGTTTCCATCTTCATATTTAGCTGAATGTGGATTTAATGCTATAAATAATTTGTTAAAAAAAAAAATAAAAAATTAAATTTTTTTTTTTTTTTTTTTTTTTTTTTTAGATATAACACAACGGGGAGACTTGAGAGTGAAGCTAACTGAATAGGACCTGTGCATCAAGTGCAAATATTAAAAATTTAAATTATAATAGAAAAATCTTTATTAAAATTATTTCGTATTTTAGTTTTTCATTATGTTTTGAAAATTTACTTACTGTGTTTCATTAAAAATTTTCTAGTTATTCCTTTCTAAAACCTATCATTTAAGTTTCTTAAGAGAAAATTTTAATTTTTTAATATTAAAAATTATGTATATGTTACATGGGGAGGGGCATAGGAATTTCGGAAAGGCTTAGGTGGGGCATGGCACAAAAAAGGTTGGGAAATACTGTTTTAAAGGGAACTCGAAACTACAATCAAAATTCATGTCCAACATGGGAATTCAATTCTAACATGTGCTGTTTAACAAAAGGTCAGAGGGTTAACCATTCAGATGTTGGTTCAGAATATATACTGCAGAAGTTATAGTGTCAGAACAATTTCAATCGAAATTCTTAATTGCTTTTTCTTTCTTTGATGAAACAATGAAGTCCTATTCATAAAATTTGATGGTTTAATTCTAAATTCGTCCACACAAAATAAAAGTGAAAAGAGGCTTCAACATAAGTAACATGACTACAAAAAGAAAATTGTATTAGATTAAAAAGGAGTTAGTAATTTATAGAACTGTAAGCAGAAAAATTGAATAGTAATTGTTCTAATATATATATATATATATATATTTATTTATCAGGACTCAATCTCATTACTTTTAGATGATTTATAGTATGAAAGATCAAATTTTACCAACAGTTATATTTGTACAAAAGTGTATAAAATCAATGAAAGTATGACAATACACACAAAGACATGCACTTTCAACACAAATTTATTCGCCACGATAGGATTTTATCATGAAAAGAACAAATAACCTGTTCTAACAACTCAATCTAATAAAGGTTATATAAAAATAATTAATAAATATACACGTAGGATAACCAAAATTTTAAATACATTCAGTTCTAAATTAGCTAGGGAAAATTTAGAACTTTGAAAATAAATAAATTCCAAAGCTTACACTGACAAATAAATATAAATATGGTATCCATATAGATGAAAATATGTTCTTGAAAAAGAAATTAACAAACATACTTGATAATATCGCAAGCAGAATAAAATACTTCTAATAAAAATAAGTTATAAATTGAAATTAGTGTAAATTGAAAAATAGTATTAAAAAATATAACAAAAAATTTGAAGTTATAATGATAATGCAGTGAATGTTATGAAAATTTAAAATTTTGATTTAAAAGAAAAATTTCCATAATTAATGAAGACATCCTATTTTAAAGTATTAAAATATTTCCATACTGTTAAACACATAACTATTTCAATCACCTATAAGAAAATTGAAAAAAATTTTAATGTACTAAATACAAAACATAAAAAATTTAAAAACTATAGCTGGTATGCTAGAATTTTAAAAGGTATATATTCATTAGACAATTGTAAAATAAATCTAATGTTATGTTCATAATTGAACTAATATAACACATATCATACAACATAAAAAACATACTTGTGTTTTACGTATCCTGAAATCTGCAGACATCATACTTGTTTGCTCCAACTGCTCAATATTCTGTTCCATAACTAAGAGGAAATTAAAATTACACGAATTTAATAATAATGTTGCAAATGTCTCCCCGCCCCCCCAAAAAAAGTTTGGAAAACAATTTTATTTTCAAAATTGACTTTATAGACACAGCTTAATTTACAATTATATACAGTCAGTACTTTTTTTTTTTTAAACATCTTGTAAGAATTGGTGAAATTGTTCTTAAAAGTTGATAAAATAAAAAAATAATCATCAAAAGTTCATAAAATAGAAAAATAACTGTTATAAATCTAAAATAATAATAATAATAATATTAATTTTTTTCTATCAAAATATTAATCTATTTTTAAATAAAGTATCTAGAAAAATTATTTAATACCACTACATAACAAATGCAAAATAATATTCTTACTTAGAAATAATCCTTACTTTCCTTTTAATGAAGAAAACCTATGAAAAGTAATCACTAACTCCTTTTCCTATCTCAAAACTACGTTTTTTAAAATATTTTTCTGAAGAAATTTTTATGCAGGAAAGCATTTTACTTCCTTAAAAATCTGAAGTTTTAACAATAGCATTTAATTAGTTTTAGAAGTTCTGATATTACCTAATTTTGAGGCCAAATGGGTATTGTTACATGACACTATTCTTTTGGGCAGGAATTTTCTTACATTAAATCAGTTTAATGAATGAAGATAAAGTATGAATGATTAATTAGACATTTTAAGATATATACTAATTATTAGGAACATTAAAAATATACCTTATCAGGGAAACAAACTACGAGACTAGTTTGTCACTTAACCGTCATTTCTAGAACATAAAGGATAATTAGATTAGGACCTACAGTTTGAAGTTAATTCTGAACCAATGGAGATTCATACCCAAAGTGGGATCGAACTAACAAACTAGTAAACAAAAGATTGGAAAGCTAAGCTCCTAGCTTAACTATGAGAATGGTAAAAGATATGATAATGATCTGGTTTTTGCAATATAATTTTTTGCTTTCTATGTAAAAAGATTTTTTGTTTCAATAAACTAATTTAAATTCAATTGACTTATGACTATGTTCATTGTTTAAAAGTGCTAAAAGTGACTTTAACAGTTAATGAAATCTACTTTAAAATGAAAGTCCAGGTTTAATTAGATCTTGTATGCTACAAAAAGTGACAGAAGATAGAATAATCAACCAATTCTTGCACTCATTTAATCATATAGAACCAGGTGTGAGTGTAAATCGAATAAAAAATAATCTTTATATGTGCATACTAAAAGAGATATACAGATGTTAAATTTATTTTAAAACATATTTATCAAGCAATTTACAATTAGTATTTCACTAAAAAACTATGAAAATATTTAAAAAATACACTTAATAAATAAAGAAATTATAAGCAAGTAATAAATAAAAATATAAATAAGAATCTAAAACAGGGCAATCTAACATTTTTGCTAGGGAATAGGCAGATCTAAAATTGATAATGAATTTTTTTTCTTCTGGTAAATAAGTCAAGTTTATTTGAGAAGAGCACAGACACAGATAAAAAAAATTTTTTTTTTAAATTAAACATTACTTAATTTTCTTTTAACTATATTTTTTAAAAATATAATATATCAATTTTGGATAAACTCCTAGTTACATTCGTGACTGCTCCAAAATCCTAAAATAATTATTCGATTATCTCAGCCGAATTGCTGATGAGTATATAATTTAAGAAATGAAAATTTAATTAATATATATAAAATATATAATTAAAATTTAAATGAGTACATAATTTAAAATAGATTAAAAATCAGCATACGAATCCTTATTTGAGCTGGAAGTCAAATTCATGAATAGCTGATGGCTATTGCCAATCACCCCAATATCAGCTCAACATAAAAGCTTAACTAAAAAATTTAAATAATTAAAAATAAAAAAAGGAATTGCAAAATTTGATTTATTTAATAACTTAAGTATGAGTAAAAAGTATGACAGTATGTATTTTACTATTTACATCATACTGTAATTATATAACAATTAGAAATACTGCAAAATGTATTATAAGATTTATCTAAAGATTAAACACATAAATTTAACTTTAATAGAATAAAACAATTAATAACAGAACTTCTTTGTTAAAATTCCACTTAACACATACAGATGAATATAAGCATTTAACTGAATTGTTTAAAATGTAACAATGTCACAATCTATAGTAGAGTCACACAATAACTTTTAGGAGCAAAATTGACATTTTTAACAAATGGTCTAAAATAGTGACGATTTGCAAAGAGACAAATTAAATTTTTTATAATATATTAATAAATAAGTTAATTTTGTTTACACAAGTCACATAACTCTTGTATGACTTTACATTAGCTTATGAATATATATTTTTTTGAACATTTAATTCAAACTTGCCAACCACTCGACTCTCATTTTCATCATAATTTGTTAAAGGCCACATTTTGAATTATTTCTATAATTTATTGCGAAAAAATTATAATGCAATTTTCATATCTAAATACTGAAAATACAATACAATGAAATTGTTTCTAATAAGAACTATAAAATAGATTCAACTTTTAATACTCCATATTCAAAAGTAGAAATTTCACTTTTAATTAAAAAATTTTAATTTACTGATTTTACCAATCTTTTTCTTCCAATTAGAAAAGTCAACAATAACTTTGACTAATGGTAAAAATTTCTCTCTAAACAAAATTCAGCTTTAACACAAATTTATTTGTTGCAGAAGAAGCCTGAATTTTCTTCCCTTAAATTTGTAATCTAGTTCTGTAAATACTTAAAAATATTCTTAAAATTAATTATTTTGTAATTCATAGACAATAACTCGGATTTTACTTAAAAACATTGGTTTAATATTTTTAAGCTAATTAAATTTTCATGAATCAAAAAATTTTTTTTATATAAAACAATGATCATTTAGAAAACATAATGCTATAAATATTTTAAATGTTATAGCATAAATTATTAAAATTTCAAGTTGTGAACAACTATAAAGTATAATAAATTTATAAATATTTGCCTTAAACAAAAAATTGTAAATAATTACATAAAAATAGAAGGAGATTACTAAACTTTTATTAATCTAATTAAAAAGTATATATATCCATTGTTTTTCAGAAGATAAATTGAAATGTGTTCCAATATTCTAATATAATTAAGATTGAAAATAAGAGTAATTTTAACCAAAATGTTTTTATTAATAATCATTTATTTAAATTATAACTTCATATTTGTCAACTTTTATATATTTGTATACATATGCATTAATATTTTTAAACTATGAATAACATACCTTTTAATTTAGCTCGTACTCTATTAGCAGTTTTTTTAATATCAGCCATAAGATCTTCCAATTCTTGTTTAACTTCTGAAATTTATCAAAGTAAAGACATTAAATCAGTTATAGGAAAAATCAATGTTATACAGCTAATGATCCAATTTTAAATATATTAGTAAAATTTATGATTTTATTTACATACACATTATTCAATAAATATGGATAAAATATTTCATATACAAAACCAATACCAGGCAAATAAGTTAAGCTAAATATTTAATTCAGTATGATAGTTAATCTTACATATGATTAAAAATAATTATGATAAAAATAATTATGATAAAAACAATATATATATATATATATATATATATAATGTAATATAATATAATAAAAAAGGAACTAATGTGTTTCATTTATCTTTTTACTTAAAAATCTGTTTTCCCTTAACATCCTAATTCCTAGCAGATGAGCATACACACAAAATGTGATCAATATTGCTTTAAGAGTTAAATCAGAAGTACTATATCCAATAAAAACGAATTGTTACTAAGTGATGTAGTTTATAAAAATGGGAATTTAAAAAATAAATATAAAAATTTCAGTAGTAATGTCATTTCATACAAATAAATTTTTTGGGAAGAAGTTTTGCATTGTAATCATGAAGATTATGGCCTGTACATAAATTAAGAACCCTCTAACTCAAAGAGTCACTGAAACAATTTTTAGTGGCATTAATATAAAAAATACCTCACAAGAATATTGTTTGAGCAATTTTATATATTCAATCATTAAATTTAGTTAAGAGTAATTAAAACTTGTTTGTCTTATGTAACTGATATACTTTAGTTACTTTTTTAAAGTTAATGTTTTGTTGTTACACAAAATATATATTTTTGCAAATTTTAAGTCAAAACAATTTCAGTAATAATAATAATAATTAAAAAAAATTTGGAAAAATTACATTTTTTAGATTTTTAGTTTAATCTTTTCACTACATAATCAAGAACTTGGAATTACTTTATAGATGATTATCTATTAAACAGAAAAAGATTTTTTAGCATTTTACAGCATAAATTAATTGTATGCCTACTTTGATTATATATCAAATAAGTAAATAGTTTATGAAATATAGCTAGCAATAAATACTATTAAACGTATAAATACTATTATACTTAAGTTATCCAACAATATTATACAGTCAATAACTAGCATATTTTATTCAAGAAAATAACTACCACACCCTCTGTATTCACACACAAACTTTTTATTTATCATACTATAAGACATCCATTAAATAAATAGGTATTAAAAAAAGACTGATAAATTATTATACAAAATAAATAGGAAAATAATACATATTTAGGAAAAATCACATACTTAGTAGAAAGAAAAATGCATCTTCTGAATATATGCCCATTTCACAAATCACCATCATGCAATATAATTTATTAATCATACTTTTAAATAAAAAGAAAAATTTTCCCATATGAAATTACAAATGCAATTATGCCAAAAACATAAATCTCATAATTTAAAAACAGCCATAAAAAATAGTATTGAATTCATTTAATTAAAATAAATTGTAAGGAAATATTTAAGAGACAAGTTTGATTATTTTTGAGAAACTTTTCTTCAATAAATCTATTGTAAAGATATTATGTTTTAAGAACCATGAATAATGATTGGTTAGAGAGTAGGACATGATTTTGGGTAACTTACCTGGATTTATTTTTGGGAAACTTATCATTAATTAGAAAAAATTGAGAAGTAGGTAAAATAACACCAGTCTACTAATTTAGAAACAAAGGTTAAATATCAGAAGTAATAATAAAACAATATTCATCTTTATCAATCTTTCAAAGTTTGTAATAAAGAAAATCAATACATCTCTTCAAAATCCAGAATCAATGAAACACTCAAGCAGTCAAGAACTACCAACATATTAAATTATATCTTGTATTTTTTTTTTTTAATTCAGGCATTAAATATAAAAAATTTTTTTTAAAAGATAAGGTAAAACTCCCGAAAAAATGTACCAGATGTACATAAGAAAATACCAGAAATACAAAAGTACAGAGAAAAGTCAAATCATTAGAAAATTACAAAAATGAGAAAGTCCAAAGGCTTAGAACCCAACAAATATGTAATCATAAAAGCAATTTTTCACACCAAATCAAATTTTTATATTCTGAAGAAGTTAAGCATTTAAAATTATTTTTAATGTATTGAAGTGTATAGTCACAGGTTCTTTTTATACGAGTCAAAAAGCAAGATGACATTATTCATACATGAGGATTAATTTGACTGGAATCTGCAATTTAAATTTGAATCTGTATTATTACAAACACCTACATCTAAAGGTGGCAGTTATACTCACAAACAAGTGAAATGAAAGCTAGTTTTCATTCAGCTGGTAAGCAAGCTATATCACATAATAATAGCTCTCTTACTTTCATTAAGGGATAAGGTGATCTAATAAGTTTGAAATAATTGTTTGAAGACTACAAGCTAAATCACAACAGTCTGACTTTGAGCAAAACAAAATTATAAAGAAGCTATTAAAAACTTTCCCAAACTTATTAATACTAGTATAATCTAGAAATGAAAATCTATATAGTATCAATAAGTTAAGCTTTGTTCAGAATAGTGACTTTCAAACCTTATTGCATAAAACTAAATTAAAAACATGTTTCAGTTTTCTTTTTACTATGTTGCATATAACATCAAAGTTTATTGTAAGTACATTGTACATCATTCTTTGTTTAATTTAATTAAATTAAAATAAGACTTCAGAGAGCGATAGTTCCAAAGCTGGCAAGTAATCAGCCAGGTTGGTTCATTGGTAACCACAGTGACATAAATTGGAGATACCAACAGTTGCTGTGTTGAAGATCATGAGAGCATACAACAATTATGGCAGAATCATATTTGTGAGATAGAACTGTGGAATAAAAACTGAACTCTCTGAGAGATAGGCATACATTAAGGAAAACTGAAGACCAGAAGAAAATCCTTAGAAGCAAAAGTGACTAATAAGCTAAATGCAGGACATTAAAAATAAATAAATAAATAAATAAATAATAAAAATAAATAAATAAATAAAATAAAAATAAAAATTAAAGTAGAATTACACATACATTTTAAAGGGACTTTAAACAATATTTGGGACTAAGATGCAAATGATTTTTTTTTCACAATAGATATAACTTTAAAACAGTGAGTATTGGTGGACTGTAACTTAGAAACAGTGTGACAAGGGTTATAAAACATAGACTGCAAATAAATGTAAACATGTTTTGCGTTTTTCCAATGAATACAGATTCTTACTATAATGCACCAAAGAGGGGTTTATGGCGGTTAAAACCCCATAAAAGCTCCAATCCAGACTGATGAAGAAACAAAATTTTCTGTAATGATTTTTGGATGAATCTTGTGGTTTAGAATAGGTCTCTTTGTAACCTTACAAGTATAGATGACTAGCACTAATAATGTCACCTTTGCTGTGCAACTACATTGTATGGCACATATGTTGTTTCTATCTGGATGAATAAAAGAATAAAGCATGCTGAGAAAAAAATTAAAACCTGCAAACTGACTTCAAAATTTAATGAAAGTTGTCAGACAGGTCCATTAGTTATATCGGATCATTTAATGCTACAATTCGGTTACACAATTAAGACCTCCCCATGATTACAGAAGCACTTGAGTGTAATCATAAAATAAATGGCAACTCTAAGAAGAAATAAAAATTACTAATTAAAATATGAAAATAAAATAATGAATAAGTAATATGCATGAACAGATGAAGTACTATAGCTGCAACTCAAGATAACATTGGATGAAAAGAATAACAAAATACTAAATAACCTAAATTTTCCCTATTCATTGATGCCTCTTCATAAAAAATTCTATATATATATATATATATATATATATATATATATATATATATATATATATATATATATTTTAAAGATAATGAATTTCTTATTTTAAAATTATTAAAAAGGATAAAAGGATACCATATTAATTTTGTATTTATCTTATAATTAATTTATTATTTGTTCATTTTTAATTTATTTTGTATGGTACATTCCATTATTAATATTAAAATTTTAGAAATTCATATACTTTCATCTGTTTGGGGTGCTGATAGGATTGCACTGTGTTTCTTTTTAACTTCTTCAACATTTCCTTGAATTTTTTCAATGTTCTCTCTGATTTCTTCAACCTGAGAAGTAAAATCAATTAAAAATTATCTTTATCAATATTTTTATAAATATATAATTTATTATAAAAATAAAGAATACATCAATAAAAAATAAATATAAAAAAACAATTCCAAATTATCTTATTATTGCGATTTTTTACTTTTACATTAAAATCTCTCTCCCTTCCCCCTAGCCACTCAAGATAACTTATCAGATAATTATTTTAGTGAAACTCTACAGGATCCACATCTCAATCCCACACTGCAACTCCTTTACCATGGAAGTTAATGAAAAAGCCAGAGCTTTTTTGGTCACTTTTGGATCAATTAGATCCTATTGCATTACTTCTCTTATTAAACAAGAACATATAAATTTCCTTAATATAAGCTCTTCTTCAAAATTAAAATAACTCTATAATTGTAAAATTTAACATTTTCAATGAAAACAGACTAGCAAATCCACATATGAAGATATTTTTACGAATCTAATAAAAAAATTTGACATTTAAATATCCTTAAAAGTAAAATTTTTCATTTGTTTAAATCATGAAATAATTTTATAAAGTGAACCCATTTTATTTAAAAACAAAATTCACGTTGTTTAATTTATAATTAAAAAAAAAAAAAAAAAAAAAAAAAAAAAAAAAAAA
>JAPDSC010114063.1:44138-74594 GCA_026290005.1 Latrodectus geometricus
TAGTACTCACAGATTTTGATGAAAACGTTAAATCTTGCTCTGAAGACTAGTAAAATTTCAGATAAAGTCTCTAATCCCTTTAGCCAATTTATTTTCACATTGTTTGAAAGGAAATTTTAGACTTACGTTTCTCTTAAAACACAATTTTTGAATTTCAACCTCAGCGTAAAAATTTTGAAAGACGGATGTCCCCAGATCGGAAAATGATACAGTTGAGCTACAAGGTACAATTTGCGGGGCATTTCGCTACCTTTTGGCTACCAATTCACTCCAAAAGAGGAAAATTTTAAAATATATTGTTTTTAAATTTTAGTTATATATAAAAGAAAAAAAACTGCTTATAAATCACTAATTATAAACCAATAAAATCGAATAGGAAAAAGTAAAAACGTTATAAATACCGGAAACTACAATTCGTTAAAAAAGGAAATAAATGTGTAGGCTTTATGAAATAAATAAGAATTTTATTTTGTATAATTAATCATTTTACATATTAAAAAATTCAATTTTTGGTTTGAACTGAAGACTAAACTTGAATCGAAAATGAAGCAATATCTTCTTTTTACCGATTAAAAGTGGAATTCAAGTTTACTGATTTGAAATGTTTTGCAAGTTGAAGACTAAGCTATTGCTAAGACAGCTAAGACTAGACAGTTTTGTTCATTATCTTTGGCACGACGTTATAGTAATCTAATGATTTAAGGCTATTTTAATACCTTTACGTAAATTGTCTTTCGATAGAAAACTTTTCATAGACAATCTATGAAAAGTTTGATAATTGCTATATTTACGTGTCACAAAAAACTCCTGAACACCAATTGACAAGAAAACTCCCAAACAGCCACATCTCAACAGATAAATGCAAAAGGTAAAAGTGCAGCATGCATCTCTCGTGATTTAACAACGCTGAGATTTATTATTCCCAGGTGATTTTCATTTCTCTTTTTTAGCGACGGTATTTTTTTTTTAACTCTGCAAAAAAAGAACAATTTACAAAAAACGCCAATGAAACTTTCAATTAGAAACAATGAATTAATGTTTTAAAATTAAGAAACGTTGAAAACATTTTTAATGAAAGTTTACGGACAAAAAGCCATTTTTTTCCAAAAATCATGACGTGCTTACTTAATACAATTAAAAATACTATTTAATTATTAAGAACTCGCGATACTTATATCTGATTTAGATATAAAAAGGCACTTCTCTTGGAATCTGATATTTTATATAATAATTTTGTCATTTTTATGAGAAGTTTGAATTGTTTTTCTGCATTGAACTATAAGAATAAATTGCTTATTTGAGGTTTGTCACGTTCATTTTTTAAAAGGAGAAAATTTATAATTGGATAGCTTTTGTATAAATTTAAAGCTAGCTTCAATAAATTTTATTATGAATGAAAAATGGGAAAAAAATAATAGAAAGAATGAAAAAAAAAAAAAAAAATTGAAAATTTGTACATTACTGTAATTACTATGTAATTGCGAATTTTTACTAATTTAAATTTCAGTTTCATGAAAATAAAAGCCGATTTATAAAATTCATTTGTATTGGTGCATTTGATGCCTTTTCATTCCCAACTAACCGCTTAACACAGATTTTTTTAATGTGATAATTTAACGCAGTCGAATCAACTCGAGTGTACATGTTAAAGAAAATAAATTTTCCTATCTATCTATATACATAATTGTAAATTATATACATACTTCAAATGAAAATTATTTGCATTTAATAACTTTTTAAAAAATAGAATATGGAGTGTAAAATTTATTTGAACTTAGTAATTTATCTGAAATTCTTCTGTTAGTTAAAAACTGAAAAAGAAACCCAAAACTTTGCTATTATCTCATGCAGGTTATCAATAAAATTTGTGTTTTATATCATTTGAAGAATTCTCAGTTATATATTTTTCACAGAAAATAATTTTTCCATGGTTTCTTCAAACTTTGTTTCAGGTGGTAAGCTCTAATTAGCGATTCTACTTCAAGTTCCCCATACTCCCTCGCTATAGCACAGAAAAAGTGTAAATACTTATTTAGAAACGATAATTTTTTTTTCCAGTTTTAAATTCTTATAATGGGTGCAATTACTTAAGAAATTCCAGCCAAAATACATGAACTTTCCAAGATTCATTTTATTTGTTAACTAAGAATGAAACTTTTCATTTGGATATACATTTTTTAAATATGTAGTTAGTCTTTAATTTTTTTTTTTTAAATTCGAACATATCGGTAGGGTAAAGATCCTAATTTATGTGATTAATGTGGCAGAAAACAAGTGATAAAGGCGTTTCCTTCAGAATTTAATACATATCTATTTATATGTAAATACAGGTGCATTCCTTCCAATCAATCAATCACACACACACACACACTATTTACTGTAATTTTTACATCCTTTTTTGTTATTGCAAGACCATTGCATAATTATTGAAAACTATATTTTTAGGTCATAGAATTGTGGTTTTCTTTTTTGAAATATACTTTGATTATTTAATCCAATAATATTAAAATACACTGTGATATATTAGAAGAGATTTGCTAGAGAGATTCTAAAAAGAGAGGTATTTGTAATAAATCTTAATTGACCACGAAAAGTTTAAGGAAATATGAAATCACGCTCTCTTTAGTTATATTAGCATCGATTTAATTTAAATTGTAAAACATTTTTTAAGTATAATTTTATAAAAGTAATCAACATTTCACAAGACTCATAGTGGATAAAAATAAAGATCGTATGATTACGCTAGTAGATTGTCGAAACCAAATACTTTTATGCGCCAGGTATCCCAAGTACAGGGGAAAAACGAGAATACTTTTTATTAACTAAGAATTCTCGAAGATATTTTCTCATTCTGCTACACTTCTCGTCAAATAAAATTAAATTTTTTAGTAAACTATAATTTATATAGATAATACATATTAATGTAAGAGTTTCTGTTAAATAACAAGCAAATCTAATGAAATGGTATTGGAACCTAACCACCGTTACGACCGTAGCGAATTGAAGCTTAGGCGGAGAATTCCGGAGGCGCCGCCGTCTCACCGCGATTCTGAAAACATTTGGAATGGTGTTATTTCCAAAACACAAGTTTCCCTTCAGACAGTCGAAGGGAGCGCGAACAAAAGAAAACGGCTCGGAAAGGATTCGTGTAGTAGTGATGACACCGTGTCGGAGCACCTGAAATTAAAAGGCTCGGTGAGTGGAAGATTCACACCGGTGCGGGGGAGGAGAAAATATTTATGAATAAAAGCACTATACACATATGCGTTGGATCATGTAATGAATGAAGGGAAGGAGAGGGATGTAGTACAGTTAACCGTAACAGTTAAAGGAATTTTTGGCACTCTGCCATTTTCATGTTCCGATCAATACTGCGGTAGCAAAGCTCATTCCCCGCAAGGGAAGGTGAAATTCGTGAAAGAAAAGCTTTTTAGCCTCTTTTTGAGGTCGCGATTCTTCTTTATGAGTGGCATTCCATCAGACAAAACACACAAGACTTCCAGCCAAGCATGCTGTTAAGATGTCCTTACCTGGGAACTGCGGAAGAGGGAGGAAAGAGCGCTTCCGAGTGAAAGAAGGGACACGTGTGGAATGCCAACAACTCCGAGCCCCACTCGGATTTCTACTCTGGAATCTGAAGAATAGTGTACAACAGAGAAGAAAAAATCCAGTAATTGTATTAAGATATTTTAACGATTTTCTATTATTAGCACCAACGATTTAACAAATGGATAATTCCGTTCAGGACGATCTACCCAATGCTATACATTACAAACCTAAAGGTAATTTAAAAAATGTGACAGTCAAATCTTCATAATTCACTTCATGAATTATGAAAATTCGGTACCCGATACGATTTCTATTGCTCAACTGCATTAATTCTTAATAACGTTTTCATGGAAGCATTTTGATAGAACTATTTTTCAAACACCTTCTAATGAGTCTGAAAATAATATTATGATCCCATTAATTTCTAAGCGATATGCAAGTATATATTTCCAACTATGATTACAACATGTATCACCAACTCGCAATAAAATTTTACCAAACAAAAAAAAAAAAAAAAAAAAAAAAAAAAAACAAAACTTTTGTCCTTTTTTTTTTTTTGCATCAAAGTGCATAACCTGAATCACATTAACAAATGAATTGGGACACTTCAGTTCCAAACAATGAAGCCTATCACTTTCCGTCTAATCACTATGTTTAACAGCTCACCTATGACAAGACCTATGTACATAAGGACTATCCTAATTAACCCTTACTTTGAAATACTTATTTAAAAACATTTCTTTATAGTGCTAAAAGAAACTATTCAGATAAGCTCCTGTGCTGTTGTCAGTTTAAGACAACCTTACCTGTTCTGAATGATGATTAATCTATCCTATTACGAATTGCTGTTTACAGGATAAATTGAACATCATTTGTTAAAGTAGAACATACACAATCAGATCCTTGCAAATGTTTAAATCAATACATCGTGCTTGAAATGATATTTCTTGCCACTCTAATAGTATTCTCTCTACGAGTGTTCAAATTCGGGATATTCAGATTCAAGTCTTCTTTGAATTTCTTAATAGACGGGGCAAAAAACTTGCGAAATTTCTACTTGTATTTCTTTTAAATACTAGATAACATAAAATTGCATACAAGATTTTCTTCCTTGTTGTTGCCCTTTAAATTATGGATATTTTATTTATATATCGGTTAAAATGATTTTCGTAATTTTGATAAAATTGCAGGCTTTTTTTAGAGATTTAACAACTTTCAAAGTAAAGTTTATAATCAAAATTTTAAGTGAAAAATACACGAAAAATATTAACATCATTAGATATACAATTTTATCAAAGAATTGTGTGTAAATTGCACATCAAATTCTTAAGAAAAATATCAGCAAACATGAATAAGAATTTTCTAATTGACAACTTATCTGCAAAACATTCAATCTATTTAAAAAAGACGCAAAAGTTTATAATTTGAATTTACTATAAAGCTAAAATTAAGTGTATTAATGGTGTTATTTCAAGCATTAAAATATCATTGACGTTCAAAGTGAATAACAAATGTTGCATAATCGACTATTAGCAATTATTTAAATGCAGATTTTTTCAATAATTGCATTTATATTATGCAATCATAGATAGCGACGAATTTATATTATTAATTTATCAATCCCTTATAGCAATATCAAGTATAACGATATGGATGACTATAGGCACATACACTTGGTTAGAGAGTAATATTTCACATCTAATGAATCTTTAAATATCTAATGAAAATTATGAATTATGGCTAAGAGATGAGGTTTGACATTAAAACCGATTCTTTTCACAGCACATAAGTAGTGGGATATTAAGTACTCATTATATATAATTTTCACAGGACTTCTTGTAGAAGAGTGATTTTTATTTTTCAAATTAGATAAAATGAGATCGATTTCTTATCAGTTGGTGGTGTTCAAAGACGATGGTTTTGTCTTTGCGACGGAGTCCTACGCACCTCAAATATGAATTTAGAGATGTACGGCTATCATACATGTTAGCAATAATACATGAGAAAAAAGGTAAATGAATAAATACTTTTTTCCCCCTCAATTTTTCTTAATCATACATTCCCCATTAATGAAACAGTATTTTATTTCTTCATTAGATATTATGGCACTGGATCGAGTTGGTATTTCCATTACTTTTGGCCAAAGGTTAAATTATTTTTTTTAATTTTGAAAATTGAAACAGGAAAGAAGACTTAACTAACCCGCAATTCTGTGTATACGGTGTCTCTTTGCACCACCAAACTAAACGTGGTATACTTTATTTATCATCCAAAAAGTACCAAGCTATAAATAACAAGTAGATTTAGGTTTTACCCTAATAAATAAAATTAGATTTCAATGTTCGGTACGCCATTAACTACTATATTGGCTTAACATTTGAGTTAGAAAAAATACATTAGAAGTCGAAATAGAAAACTAAATATTATAGCTTTTGTACTTTATTTCCAATGTTGCAGTTCCATTACATATTATTTGAAATTTAATGCATAGCAAAAATGCTAGAATACTGTAATGTTCTTATATAATATTAAAATAAATTTAAATATGCGTAATTTATTTTGTAAGCAGGAAATTCTTATATTTTCAGTTGCATAGTAGAACAGAATTTGTAAATTTTTACAATTATTAGTATTAAGGAAGGTTTTTCAAAGTGCTAAAGCTATCAATAAATACTGAAATTTCAGCAGCAAAAAATAGAAATTCTCAACAGGAACATATAATTTAGAAGTAATTCACAATTAAAAATACATTTAAAAGAAAGAAGAAATACAAGGGAAATAATTATCTTCTCCCCAAAAAGTGAAATATTTTTAAACATCCTGTAATATCTTCTGATAAAACCTTTAATTGGTGCATTCTTGATTAGTGAGGACTAATACTCAGTTATTCTTTACAGAAAAACTTAAATTCTACTGGAAATATTTCTGTGCTTTCAAGGATTTATTATACCTTGATATTAAGCCTTGAGGTCAAAGTTGAACTAATAATTGAACTTTATATCACGTTCGCGCGCGTCATAGAAGAAAAACGAACTTCTTATTCCTTTAAATTTTTGAGAAGTTCAAATTTGATACAGCTTAGTTAAGAGAAATGGAAATAGGGCGGAAACATTCAAACTTAACTCACCTCACACAAGAAAAAAAGAACTCATTTCCAACGTAAGATGATAGGCCAAGGCTTAATAAAAGAAGGAATTATCACCAACTGAATATAAAAAAAGAGTAAAAGCGGAAAGCGCGTATGAGTTAATTACGAAGGACGTCAATCAGACGCTAGAGTCAAAAGAATCAAACGCGACAAACAATAGTGAATTCTTATAAGCACTTCTAGCATGACTCATCGGTATTTACTAACATCGTCTTTTGCAAATAGTCACAAAGTTGACGTCAAAAGGCAAAGCATTATATTATGTCTATATAAAAAAAAAAATGCATCAACAGACTTTTCACAACAAAAAATCCTAGACTGTGGAATCTGCTGAATGAGATTAAATGTTTTTTAATTTTACGTAATATTGAGGGAAAATCGATATGAAAGCTTTAAAAACGAATTGTGCCTACTTTTTTAAACAAATGAATTAATGTAATATTTAAAAAATCTGAATTTTAACCAGTGACTATTACAAATTAATTGAGGAAAAATCTTTTTAATGTATATTTGACATTTCTAACTAATTGAATAACGGTAATTTTATTTTGCATACTTATTTGTAATAAATTTATTGATGTAAAAGATGAAGAACTATTGCTTAATTTTGGAAATAGATAGCTTGTGTGTGTAATTCATAATTCAGGGGGGAAAAAAACCCTTAGATAGTTTATTTTTTGATTAAATATTAAGTTTCGTAACACGGTTTAAAACTGGAAAAAAGAGGCTTTAGCTTAATGACTTTGTCGGGGAATGAATAATGGGGACATGTATTATTTTGGACACATTAGAATAATTTGTATTTTCATAAATTATAATTTATTTTATGTTTTTCTAAAGTATAGGTAAAAAGAAAAATCATATCCTTGTTCTTAAATTTCTAGGAAAACTGGCAATTCACTTATTTTAAAACTATTTTTATAACAAGAAAATATTTAAATAAAAAAATAATTCATAATACGTATTTTATGAGATAAGGAAGAATTTATAAAGGTACAGTGTTCTCTCGCCACTTCGCGCTTCATGTTTTGCGGCTTCAGTGCTTCGCGGGTTTTCCCAAAATAATCATCGAAAATAAAAATGAAAAAATACAACTATGTCGGCAGGCACATTGCGGAAAGGAGCGTTGTTTCATGTTGATGCGGAGAGAGAAGGATCCGGGCATGTCAAACAAAGATGAGTTGATTCAGGGTGCATACCACGGGCTCTCATAAAGGCTCGTGATTGGTTTCCGGAGCGACACCGACCAATGAGAGTACAAAAGAATTTATCACAGTGAGTTGAGTGTCAGCGCATCATAGCACCCTCACCTAGCATCTTCTCTAGCTGTATCTCGCCAGTCTTGTCCATGATGTTGACTGTCCGCATACTGTATTATACTGTATTTTAGTGTTGACGACAACTTTTTTTTTGCTTAAGCGATAACTTTTTTTTATTAAGTCCTTATAATGCCGCCTAAGCGCTGTGCTCCGGTGAAAGCTTTCCTGGGGTGCCCAAGAAGAAGATGAACATCAGCGAAAAAGCGAAACTTTGTAGATATAATCAAAAAAGAAGTTATGCATCTGTACCATCCCATTACCGAGCGAATGAATCTACAGTGCGGTACATCAAGAAAGAGGAGACAAACATCAGCAAAACTGCATCGATAAAGAAGCGAAACGTGTGGTAACTTCGCGTAATAACAGAATTGTGAAAATGGAAGCTGCATTGGCATTGTGGATTGCGGAAAAAAGACAGTGAGTTTAAACATTAATATGATCAGACCAAAGGCCAAATCTCTCTACGAACAGATCTTGCTCGATGACGACAATGAAGAGTTTGAAGAAGGTGCTGATGAGACTCAAACCAGTAAGAGCGCTGTCAGGAGATCTCCCTTCTCGAGGACGAGGCTTTTCAGCCAGTAAAGGCTGGTTCGAAAAATTTCAAAAAAGATACGGCCTCAGAAACGTCCTTCTGTATGGTGAGGCGTCCTCTGCTGACAACGATGCTGCTTGTCGTTACGTGGAGGAAGAGTTTTCTAGAAACGTGGTGGCCTGGTTGGTTAAGGAGTCGTTCTTGCTACCAGAAGATAGTGAACTTGAATCTCATCATATTGAAGATCTGCCGTGTTCACTAATGGCGACTGGGGACCGTAAATATGTCGTGGTCGCAATGTCCTCCATATTCCCATTCTAAATTAATATCTCTGGGGGTGTTCGATGCCAGGCCATTCACTATAATCATCAACAGTAACAGAGTTTCTTAACATCACCAATAAGGGTGGCTACCTCCTGAACAAGTTTTCAACATGGATGAAACAGGTTGTTTTTGGAAGAAAATGCCTTCACGAACATTCCTCTTCAAGGATGAAATGAAGAAGTCAGGCTTCATGGCTCACAAAGACTGTGTGACTGATAGAACATGACTGATAATGCTGAAAATTTAAGCAATGCCGTATTTATAAAGCCAAAAATCCATGGGCATTAAAAAACCAAAATATGGCTCTGTTGCCCGTATTCTGGATGTATAACTCTAAAGCCTGATAACGAAAATTCTGACCCTTGAGAGTATTTCAGCATCTAAAATTTTACTAATATCAACCTTTGTGGTGACAACATCATTCAGAGAAATTTATGCCTTTATCTGCGTGCTCAACCAATACGTACCTGAAATGTTTTCGATAATTTGGTTTGCCTCTTTGGTTTTAGCAGCATCACTCATGTTTCCAAGCAAAGATAATTTCAAAATAAATTTTAAATTAATCTTCATATGCTTGTTTAAATCAAAAATAACAAGTGCAACAATTAGTTTCGGTTTCAGTGAACGTGGCAATGAGAGAAGGAATTTGTTTACACGTGTGATTTAAATACAATAAAATTCTTCTAGAGCCGATAGAACAAAACCTTAAACATCATTAGAAGCAAAAAAGTATATACATTTTTAAAATACTAAAATACAAAAATTGAGTTTTCTTGAACTCATTTTAGTCTATTTTCTTGTACCTACATTCTCAAGTGGTACAAGGTGTTTTTTTAAGACGAATCCTTTTTAAAATGGCTTACTATTGGTGCTGAAATACGGATTCAAGCTTTTTATACCAAAATAGATTGTTAAATAAGTAAAAGGTGTTATTATATTCATAAAGCTTTGAAAAAATATTCAGCAAATACGATTTTATAATAGCTCTGTGATTTAAAAAATATGGCAACAACTGATTTTTTTTTTTTATATAGCGGAAAATATCCATTTAAGATTAAAATTTTGAGCGATTTTGATGTGTTAAATAAAATTTGCTCCAAGATGCAAAAAGGTTGTTAAAAAAAAAGGACATACTTTTGCATTAAGAATAATTCAGTGCAGAATAGTCCAGACAGATTATTTAAAAAGTGCAATAAATTTGATAACGCAATTAATCTAAACAATTAATAAAAATGTGTATGATTTTTAAATCACAAACATAAATGTTTGCAAGCTTCTTTAAGTAAAATTTGAATCAAAAATTGCTAGCAGGAATTTATTAAATCATGAAAGGGATTTCATATTAAGAAAACTTTTAGACTTTTTCTAAAGTTAATCATTTTAGAAAATTTAAGAATCATATTAGTTCTTTGGGTACATTTGACGAATGAGACATGATCCGCTTACTTGGGCGACGAGTTTGACTCATTATCTGAATTTTAGAAGCAGGAGTTGATGTTTTAGATACCCTTGCATTTGCCGACATGTTTCGAAAAATAACATACTATACAAAATTATTAAAATTTAGGGTGCTTCTTGCTCTATATAAATATTTCTATTTTGTTTCATTTAAATATTCATTTATATTTTGTAGCTAGAATACTGTTACAAAAATATACTTCTATCACCGATAAGTATATTCCAAAAAATATATTATTTTTACATATTAATCCATATAGCGACAAATGAAATCCGTCTCATGAGCATAAAATTCTTCAAATAATTAAACACTCAAAAGGTTATAGTTTCTATGCTGAGCTTTTAACAGTCATTAAATGATTTTAGTTTTTCATCTAAATTACAGGAAAATGAACGTAAATATCAAAAAAATAAATAAAAAAAATTCTATGGATTTCATTAGGAACTCAGAGGACGACCACAGATCAAACAACACCTAAAATTATAAAATAAGAATTTGTTTTGTTTGTTTGTTTGTTTGGGTTGGGTTTTATGGCGCAAGGTCCAAAATTGGACAAGCTGCGCCATAAAAAAAAATAAATAAATAAATAAAAAAATAAAAAATAAAAAAAAAATAAGAATTTATATTCTTCAATTGGGGAGAGGGGTGACATTAGGTGAATTGGGGATAATTGCAAAATCAAATTGAGAACTTGTTAACAATTCAAAAGTTAATTGCGTGATTGTCGTAAAAAAAAAAAAAAAAAAAAAAAAAAAAAAGGAACTTAGAATAAAATATTTTATCCTAATATAAATTATCTTTGAAATTCCCTCAAAAAAGCAGATGAAGTCTTAGAGTAATGAATCTGTCTTTGAAAATGTGATTCATTTCCTTCTTAAGCTTTAATTAATTATGAAACTCAGTTTCATAATTCTAAAGGAAAAAATGCAGTTAATGACTGAAGTGATAAATTAACTTACCACTTTTTTCCCCACAAAATGAACAATTCTTTACAAAATTGTATATTTTACATATATCAAATTTTAATTCACACATTTTTTTTATAAAGTTTTAAAATTTTTAGGCAACTAAACTTAATAAAGCAGAAGAAATATTTTACACATTAATGATACCCTTGATCAAAAAATTTCAAAAGTTATATAATAAAAAGTGCGCATATAATAAGTTATAATAAGGTTGTACATTGTTGAAATTTCGCACATAATATTTAGGTCGTCGATATTGAAATACATAATATTTTAAAGAATGTTTTTCTGTATTTCATTATCAATAATTTACTATTATATAAAATTTTAAACTATTTTAAAAAATTCGAAAAATGTGCACTAAATTTCTTCATGCTAATTGCATAATGATCCACTTTAAAATGAATTCCGAATCAGTATACAATCCAAATCCAAGGTGAGACTCTCATCTATGAACTGAAGAACCGAAGGCCAAAGCGTTAACCATTCGACTGCCAGTTCAGCAATAATTAGCTTTAGACTGATGGATAAAAGGATAATCAAATATGATAACATTTTGATAAGTCAAATCTTTACAATAAATGTGAAATTCTCAATAGTGTAAAATTAACATTCATTTAAAATTAAATCTAAAATGTTAATTTTATGAGTGAAGTAAATAATAAATTAGGCTTTATCATTTTTATCAAATTATTTAATCTTTTACATCAAAGTTTAAGGATTTAAACAAGAAATATTTCATGTAGAATATTGCAAGGGACATTTTTCTATTAATTTGATATTAAAATATTTTTCAATTTAAATACATCCAACCGTATACTTCTCTGTATTTGGCTCATATTATTTTATCATATTCATGCTTATATTTAAAGATACAAAAATTTAATGTTCTTTTTGATTCATTTCAGCAAAAGTCAAAATAAATAAATAAAAAGAAAAATTCGGAAAATTGATACCATCATCTAAACTATTAATTTTGAGAAATATTAAAAAAAAATTTTTATTTGTCAAAATTGCAAAAATAACAAGAACAAATACCAGTTAAAAAAATATTCATTTTAAAATGGATAAATAAATGTTTACTTAGAAAAGTAAGCAAAATTTTTTAAAACTTTAAGTGACGTATTATGTTTGTTGGATAAATTCTCATTTACAGACATGCAATTCATGTTTCCCACATTATATTATATTAATGCTTTTAAATTCCTCATATTTGACTCATTTTTAAGTTAAAATGATAGAGAGCTGTCAGAATAAATATTCACGCAGTCAGATTTCATTACCTCAAGGGACCGATTAAAACATAAATTGATTGACTACCCAAATTTGACAAAAAGAAGTCAGCAATGGAATGAAAAATATCTATGAAGATAACTTTAAATTTTCTATACATAAAGGCAATATATAAATACATGATACAAATCGTTTTTTAAAAAAATTGAATATATTTTTAACAATTTTAAAATTGAACTCCAAACAGTTAACGTGTAGTTAAGTACCAACTTAGTACTACGCTTTTATTTTTTTTACAACTACTCTAGTTAAAAACATTTTCCAACCACTTTAACAATCGCGGATGATCTGTTAAGTATAAAACTAAGAACACTCTTCAATTTTAATGAAATTTATTATTCCATTTTTAACATAAATTTTATTATAAAAAATAGATTTATATTTTGAATAATTTTTACAATCGCCAATTTGGCAAAGACCATTTGCTGAAAAATAATGAGTAGAAATTATAAAAATCGATGAATTTTCCCAAATATTAAAGTTAATCAAAATGATGAAAGGAAACTTAAATTTCTATAATTTTATAAATTATTCCATATTTCAATGTTGTTTTAGAAGGCAAGAAAGTTCAACAAAAAATTCTTTCTGTTGGCAAAAATTACATATTATATATATATATATATATATATATATATATATATATATATATGGGGGGCTGTAAGAAAAATGTATTTGGACTGAAATAAGTAGATGTATAAATGTTTTGTTTCATAAACATCACATGCAATCACACTAAATTAATATATATATGGAGGGCTGTAAGAAAAATGTATTTGGACTGAAATAAGTAGATGTATAAATGTTTTGTTTCATAAACATTACATGCAATCACACTAAATTTCCTTCATAAGTAATTTACAGTTAACTATGACATATAGAAGAAGCAACATCCAGGCATGTATCATCTGAGCACATCTGCAAGTAGGAGAACTGATATATAAAAGTTCCACGCCATTTCATGAAAGATGTCAGTGGAAGGCAAAGACAGAAAAAAGCGGAAAGCAAGCCTCATTAACTGAATTGCCAGAGATAAGTTCGTTCTGACTTCTAACCATTCTACAAGGGCTGTTTCTGTGGTAAAAGAGAAAAGGAATTTATTTTGACAGGGAAACTTAATGTTCATTGTTCTCCTTTCCCGTCATTTATTTAGAAAGAATGAAGTTATTTCAGGCTTATTTAACATCACTGGTTATATATTACTAGAAAACATTTTTTCGATTACAATGTTATTTTTAAGTAATAATGACAGGAAATTTTTTGATTATGTTATGCTTTCTCAGATCTATAAAGGGTATACATACTTTTAGTATATTCTTCTATATAGTTACTGAGAAACAGTTCATTAGTAATATAATTGCTTTCAATATGTCACTTTTAAAAATGATAAATTAGAATGGCACTGTACTGTTAATGAGAGAACAGGAATTTTACAATCGGCCCATCTTTTCTAACGCGACAATTCTGGAGGCAGAGAAAGGTTCAAGATTCGATCATAATCAAAGTTGATAATGAAAGATTCATGCTGCATTCCTGCTAATTGTCTGTATATTTGTCAAAAACGTTACTTGAGAACATTTTATGTTTTCCTCTTTATGATAAACGAATGATTCACCATCCAGAGCTTCAATAGCTTCCGGTTAAAATCAGTAAAGCGAAGCATCATTTGCATCAGGTAGTGAATTAGAAGATGATCACATTCTCTGTCACTTGATTGCTGGAACTCCGCGGGTTGGGGATGTGTCTACACTAATCTGTGATGTCCAAAGTCCTTTTGGTGGTGCGGCATGGATGTGGAGAGGAGGGTGCTTTCTCAGATGTGATCGGATCACCTAAACGTGGTTCAAAATTACGAGGAGTTTGGTGATGAGCGAATAACCGAAAAACCTTAACTTTAAAGTAGTTTTGTAATGTATGTATCAGTAAAAAAAAAATTTACGGGAAGAAAGTACGCAATGAACGCTCAAAGAAATTTTTAACATCTTTCAACCATTATGATCTAGGTGGTGTCACTGCTCTTGAGTCACTTGTTTTCGTCACTGCTCTTGAGGTAAGTATTCTTTTTTCCCAAAAGACACAGTAAACACCAAAAATCAGTTTATTGTTGAACATCCCAGCAAATTACAAAAACCACGTGTGTTTGGTTGTCGTATTACAGTCATTTTGCATTCTAGAGCAAAGGTTTTAAATAAATGTCGAATCACAACAAACATCAAAGCCTAAAGCAGGAATTTAACTCTTGAGTTAGAAAATGGAATTTAACACGTTTTCTTAGCACTGTAACAGATGAAGCTGGCACAATTTATTTACTAAAAGCGATTTAAAACTAATTTGTTAAAAAAGTACATAAAAATTAAGTAACTTCGTCTCAGTGAACTCTTGTATTAACGTTTACAAAAGAAGCGAAAACTTTTTATGCCATACTATAATAAATTGAACTATTTGAGTTATTAAAATGAAAAATGATCCATGTAGAGATTTCGTTCTTTTGACAAATGATATACACATTGGAAAAATCATATTGAATACTTAATTCCATACCTTCAATAGATAGAGCGAAAACTAATGAAACAGAAATATCGCAAAATACAAGGTCTTTTTTTTAAATTAAAAGTAAACATAAAATTATCACAGGACATCAATCAATGTAAAAGATTTAGATTTATCAATATTTAATTTTTCCATCATAACAAATTCGATATTTGCATTAATTTTAAATTGCGATTTTTCTCAAGGTAGGAAATTACATATTTCGAAACTAAAAACCTATAAAAGGAAATGCATAGCAAGAATAAATTCAGCAATAAATCTGCACGTTACGCTAATCAAAACTAACAAAACCATTTTTAAAGGAAAAAAGGGGGATTTTTTTTTATAAATAACTGAGTTACATTAGCCTCTACCTACCACAGTCCGAAGAGAGGAATAACTATCGATTATGCAATCAAGCTGTGCAGTGGCGTTGCGCTATGTATTGCTTTTCTCTCGCCATTTCAAGGGGGTGTAGCAACGGAGCAACACAATCAATGTCAGAACGAAAGGGAAAAGTTGTTAGAAACTTTTCCACTTTCTGATGATACAATGTATGGAAGAATGCGCAGATCGTAAGGTTTATTTCTGCCACCAACTCTTAAATCAACAATCAAGGAAATGAAGACTTGACCTACAAGTGGTCAAACTATCTGTTAAATTAATTCGCTACTAATTTACATTCTGCATTTAGAGAAATGTATTTAACAACAAAACTTTATTTCCCAAGTGGAAATAAATTTTTCCGTAAATACAAAATATTTTACTTGATTGTATAAATGGATCTTTTTTTTCAGTTATATTATTAAAAGACGCAACAGTGTGTTAGTTAAGATCTTAAAAGTCTAACAATGGTAGATAATTTTACTGTTTACAATTATCCTTATTCAAATGAGTTAAAGTAACAGTTTACAAAAAGGAAATTCAGAATTGCTTATTAAATTAGTAATACTTTGCTCCATATGTATTTTTATTTCATTTCTACTGGAATATGTATTTTTTTATAGAAAAATATGTGATTTACTTTCTTAATTACGGCTTTTTAAGCAAATTTGCTGCATTTTTCAATTAGCTCCGTTATTGGATTCACCTAGAATAAATGGAAAAATATACATCCATTAAAATTTACGAAACATAAATTTTCTTTGTTATGGTTGCTAGTGATACAGGATTTATAACTTTCATAATTTGAAAAGATCGGAATACAAAAATTGTAGTGATCTATATGACACTCTCAGCAAACAGGGATTAGTAGGCAAAAATTTATTGACGTTTAAAAAGTCGCGAAATTTCAAATTCACTATAAAATAATTTCATTATAATTCGAAAATTGCATAGTTGTGCATTTTGTTAAATTAAAACATTCATATTTTATTACGTAAATAGTTAATGAAGATAATGTTTAAGTAACAAATGAAAGATTTATATGCAAATTAAATCATAAAATTACAAGAAGGTCATTATTTTATAATGTTATATGCAAATTAAATCATAAAATTACAAGAAGGTCATTATTTTCAGAATGTCAGAAATGAACGTATATGTTTAGTTTCACATCTTTATTGTAAAACGAAGATTACAATTAAAAAAAAATCGAGAAGTCACTTTATCAATGTCTAGGAAAACTAAACTAGGCCAAGACTAGAAAAATGATAGTTAAGGAATGTCTTTTTAATATATACATAAAGGTGAGAAAATATAAACTGAGCAACATCATTGATATCTTTGCGTTGGAATTTGATATATTTAAAACTTAAAACATATAATATTTATGAAATTTTTATGAGCATGAGATTACAAGACGACGACCTGAAATCGAAAATCAACTTCCATGAGGCATTTAAAAAAAAAAACCAAGAACAGGAAACTGATTCATTTCCTTTGTTTCTCGAGGAGTAGATTATGATAATTCCGTTTCAAACAAATACGTGCAGCTTTAAAGTACTAGGCATAAAATTTCACTTTCAATTCCATTTGATTTGCATTTTACACAGACAGAAACCAGACACTTGCTTTATTTCCATGGAAGCTCGTGGGATATAGTAAATATAAAGTTGTAACTATTTAAAGCGGAAAACAAACCAAACACTTTGATTTCAAATTTACTTTAGTGAGAATCAGAAACGCAATTTCCTTTTTAAAATTGGCAAATTAGATTTATAACTATCACAAAATAAAATTCTGGGTAATATGTTTAAATTCTTAAGAAATATTTGTTTCACTTTTTATATTATAAAAATATAAAAAACATAAAAGTTAGATAAATATGTAGACTTATTATATCGTTTGAAAAGACAGTAAATGTGAATGTAGTACGAGAATTTTTGTTTATATGGAGGCTTGTTGCAGATTATTGAATAGGTGGAAAAATCTCTAACCTTTCAATTATAAATACCTGAAGTTAATTAAAAAAGGCTTCAGATACATTTCATATTTTATACATAATAAAAAAAAGCTAGTGCTCGTTGTTGGTTATAAATTAAATAGTATTATAGTTAACAAAGATTACTGTTCTAGTTAACAATTTTTTTAAGCCCCGAGAACAAAACAAACTATTTTAAAGATGCCTATCTTAAATTTTTTACCAAAAAAAAGTTAAGAAAAAATTATTAATCAGTTATTTAATGATAGTTTTTATTAAAATAATTTTAATATAAAATTTTCAAGAAATACATTTTACTTTTATGCACATTAAAAAAACTGCTTATTTTAGTTTTATCGTCTCACTATTTTCTCTGTGATTAATTTAATGCCTTAGAATTTTACTTTCTGACATCAATGCTTTGGAAGTTTATTTCCTTTAGGGAAAATTTCCACCCAAAATTAGATTTTAATTTTTTTCTTTTCTTTTTCCAGTGAAAAAGCTTTTCCCCGTGAAGCATCAACAATTTCTTGAAATTATTTAACTTTTAACACAATAAAATATACAATACGTTACTCAAAATGTCCATGTAAAATAAAATAATTCATAAAACGTTTTAAATATAAAATTTATTTTATCAAAACAACTAAATAAGAGGAAAAATTAAGTAATAATATATTAAGTCACAAAGTTAAAAACATCATGTAACAAAAAGTTACAAAAAAAAAATTTATATAATTTATCAATTTTACAAATTTGTAAAAAACACATGTAAAAACTTTTTTAATAATATTACTAAGTGCTAACACAATGGGTAAGAAAATTTTGGTTTAGTGCTTAAGACATTGGAAAGAAACATGATAAATTTAAATTATCAGTTTAGATAGAGGTTTCAAAACCTAAGCTAAGATAATCATGGATAAATTGTTTTAATTTATTATATTTTCAAGAAAAAAATTACATAAGTTTAAAATTTCAAATTACATTTCATTTCATTCAAAAATTACATTTGTTCTCAGAAAAACTGTGATTTGTGTTCAATGATAAAAGATAATTAAAAGAAGCGGTTATAATTTCAAAATTCAATTATTAATATATCCCGCAAAATATAATGGTGACATAGTAAAAAAAATTTTTTTCTTTTATAGGTAATTTTTCAGACAATCTCAAAGAAAATGTAATTAAAAAATGTTTCCTATAAATAACCTAGAAAAAATATTTGGAGAAAATAGTTTGACAAATGTTTTTTATAGGAAAAATTAATCACATAATTATCATTTCTTTATAAATTCATTGAAACTTATTTTGAATTTAATTATATTTCAGACTTTACGGTTGATTTTAATCTTAAATTACTTTTTAGTGAAAAAATCGCATTTAATTGCAATTGGTTTCTATATTTATACATTCCCTAATAGAGAATCAAAATTTAATATAAGATATAATGTTAAGGTTAAAAGTTCATTAAAATACTATCGAAACCATGTGAGGGCTTTAAAATTTCAGAAATCTTATGTTACCAGTTCTTACTTATTTGAGACATACAAGTTTTTGTTGAGCCAATGGCTATGCAATACCATTACACTTATTTTGAAGACAAAGGATCAATTGAAAGCTCTTAAATGAATAACATATTTCTAGTTTTTTTTATACAGACAAAATAAAGAAAATAAAATTTAAATTCTGAATAAAAGAAGTGATTTTAAAATCCTTTTATTTTAGAGAATATAAATATGATTTTGAAATTTTTTCAAAAAAGTTGACACATTTTAATAAAGTTAATTTTAACATCAAAAATATCAAAAACTCAGACTCCGTATTTCATAAAATAAAATATCGTACACAGATAGTGTTTTAGTAACAAGATGACAGGCAAGCCCAGAACATAAATATCAAGTATACATAATTCCTATCAGGAAGGAGTCTTATTCACGGTAACAATCTACAAATGATATTAACAATTTAAATCCAAAAGTCAAGCAGATTTAATATTTGCAATAAATGTTCGAAAATCTTATTTCTAAGTGAAAGATTCTTTTAAAAATAAAATCTAACTTTTACACGTAGGGAAAAAATCTCTAAATTAAAAATTATAAAAATTCTTGTACCAGACAAAAAAAATTACTGAGAAACGACATGTTGTCAAAAATCAAATTATTCCCCCTTCAATAATCCGTAAAAACTCACTGAAAAAAATTAATCTTTTCTTAGGGGACAAAAAATATATAAATCAGACAGATTACATTAAAATCATATGAATTTAATATTTACAAAAAGATATATCTTAATACAGATACGACAGCAAATAATATATATTTTAAGGTCACTTTAAATATACTTTAATACCATTTCAATGTAATGATAAATGCAGTATTGAAATAAATGATTTGATTTCAGAAATTAAATAATTTATATCAAAAATAATAATTCTTTGCCCAAGTACTTTAAGTGAAGCCTCTTTTATGTATAATGACTTTCTTTGCAAAAAGAAGTAAATAGCCAAGTAAAATGAATAATTTACGTATTAAATACGTAAATAGAAAAATTTAGTATATTGATTAATATCCGAAATCAAAGACGCAAAATTTCTTTTGTTATTAATGCTAACACAAGCATTTTTCTTCTTTAAAACAGCTCATTCAGCGAATTGTCGAAAAATGTTGCCAATGTACAGCTAAGAATCTAATCTTTATCAAAATGAAAGAAATTTAAACAAAAAGATCAATAGACACTGCATAATGGTATTGCCTTTCAAAATATTTTAATGAGCAATTCTGATTTCTAAGAAAAGAACGAGTTGGGAACTTAATTTAAAATCGCTTAACTTTCATCGATGACAAATGCCTTGAGAAATAAAGGGAAATTATAATTTTTTTAAATGCAAATGTAATATTGAAAAAGAGAAAGCAAAAGAAATAATAATTAATATTCCGTTTTTGAATCAGGAGTAAATGTCTTCTCCACGATTTGGTTGAAATGGTAAGTAAGTTATTAATACCATACATTTTGAATATATGCAATAAAGATAAGAAAGGGAGAAAATGAAAATTACACCCCTTTTTTAATTAAAACTAATTGCTATAACATTTTTATTTGAACACAAAGAATTTAAACCAATTATTTTAAACATAAAGCATTCAATTACATGACTACTGCTAAATATTCATCGATATATAATCTGTACTGTAATGTTGTGCATAGAAGGTTAGTTTAAATCTAACTGCTGAAGTAAATGAGTATTAAATAATTAATAAAATTTATCAAATGTTAATTTTAAGTAATACTTCCAACTTCGCTTATTATCAATATGCAATAAGTGACTAGTAAGTGACTACAGAACATTAAATACATATGAATTATATATTAGAATAACTTAATGCATTAAAAGGGGGGGGGACAGAATTTGACACTTTGCTTGATATATTTTTATTGAAAATTTAGTGTTAACAAATATTTTTGGTATAACCTTTCACATTGAAGTGAGGTCACCATGCACTGTAACAGTTAAGCCTAATTTTTGGATTTCATATCAGTTTAACTAATTTGGAATATTAAGTTTTTTAGACTATTTTTATTAACTTTTATAGCAATATAAAAAATTCATGTGATTACAATGTTAATAAATGAAAATTACATTTTCTTTATTATCTATTTTACCGCATATATAAAATTATATAAGCGTTTAATGCTGGATATCTTTGGCATAACATAATTCGTGACCTGTACCTTCTTCAGTTATGTATTTTCCTTGTCGTTGTATTAATAAATTATCAATGTAGATGTTAATTTATGAATACAATGAAACTAGGTTAAATATATTATATACATAAAATGAACAGATTTAGTATTATGTATAACGTTTCCTTTCAGTAGTGACCCGAAACTTTACGAGGCCACAGACAATTTGGTTTGTTTGGTGTTTAACTTCTTTCGTTGCTATTTGCACACACAAAGGATAACTGGACACAGAAACCTACAAAACTTAAAGTGAAACTGTGACCGAAGTCTATTTTTTGTAAAAACTTTTTAAAAGAATTTATATAGTTAATTATTTAATTTTTCTTAAAATTAATACATTCATGTATTAAGAAAGACCAAATCATTAAGTTTTAGCTAAGCAAAATACTCAAAATAGAATAATTTTTCAATTTGCGACAAAATTTTCAAGCAATCATCAACTAACTCTAAAAAAGAAGTGATAAGATTTTTTGGAAAAATAAATAAATAAATAAAAAAGAAACTTTAATTTAAAACAAAGTTTACTCATAAATTTCTATTGTCAACTATCATTCTAAATAATTTTCCAAATAAAAAAGTAGATATTGTATCAATAGGAAACTTTTTTTGTTTTATCTTAATACCGTATTTGAGATTTTATTCATTATGAAAAAGAGGCTTTGAATTTTTCACAAAATTCAACATGGAGACAGATTTCAGTTATTCTAACGTTTATTCTTCAAAAAAATGAAAAAAAGAAAAAAAAATATTTAAGAATTTTTAAAACTGAGCTCGAATAATAATTGAGTTTAATGCTGATTCAAAATTTCTAATGATAGGGAAAAAATTATGCATTTGTTCATCTTATTTTGAATGTTTTTTTTTTTTTTTTTTTTAATTAATATTTTAAAAATATTTGCAAGATACAAATTTCAAAGAATAGCATCCCTGTAGATTTATATACGTAGATCACCATATTGTTTATTGATGAAAGATATAAGCTCGAATATAATAGGGTTAAGAAAATTACAGTCACTTTTTGCTCACGTAAGTTCTTTGACTTACAGTTTAAAGTAGATTACGAACAATTACAAACATCTACACTCGAGGAAAAATTCAGCTCAAGAACTAATGAATTGAAAAACAGACTACTAACTCTACAGCCAGTAATGAAAAATCATGCGCTCAAAAGTTAAATTACTTAAACATTATGCAGATTATTTGTAACATATAAATAGAATAGACTTAAAAAGAAAGGTATTATTAACTGAATTATTTTAAAATTATCTTTTTTAGTAATATCAGTTTTTCATAAATTTTTTAATTATATTCTACTTTAGAAAAAAAAATTTAAAACACGAAAATTCGCACGCCGGTTGAAATAAATTGCCCCATAAAACGCCGGTATTTTTTATTCATTTTAAAACATCAAAGCAAAAACTTTACAGAAATCCATATACCATAGTAAGTTAATGCTGATAGTCTTAAATGAATCACCAAATATAAGCAGAAGTTGTGATTTATCATATTTAGTCTGTCATTAAGTGCAAAATTAAGGATCAATTTAACAAAGTACCAAACAGAAAATATAAAACTTTAGATTATATGACCACGATACGATTTTCTAAACATCTTCCTAAAAGAAATCTCCCTTTCAAAATCCCCGAAAATTGTAAATAAAATCCACAATTGCAATAAAACAAATAATTTAGACTTCTCCAATTATTATCAATAGGAAATATTTATTCTGTATGAAAAGTGAACGTCATACAATATAAAAGAATGTTTCATTTTTTTAAAAAAATCACTTTATTAAATATAAAAGGGAAAATTAAAAAAGCGAAACGATCGTTCATCACTCTGTTTACTTTTATCATAAAAAGATCCGATTTGCGAGAATATGTATATTCTTTTGGGACAAAAATAGCCAAAGCGACTGCTTTTAAGTTACATTTTCAAGCAGAAAACGAAGGGAACAGAGCACGTTCAAGCTTGGCACGAAGCCATCGCCAGCAGAAAGATAAAAAAATAAAAGCATGGAAAAAGAGTACTTCGTACCTCAACTCCACGATTTTAAAAGGATTGGTTAGAGATGAAAAATGAAATTTGAACTGAAGAACTACTTTTTTAAAAAAAGGAATTATTAATAAGTAAAAGGCGCGATATACTTTAAAATTATTATTCTTTTCAATAAAAGGAGATAGCTTTTATTCCATTAAATATTATGATATTCCTTTTTGAAAAAATTTGTGAATATCAAGATTGTTGAAAACTGAATTATTTAGTAATGACTGTAGATTTAAATGTACAGACATGATACAAATAATTACTTTAGCTCAACATGTATAATTATATATATATATATATATATATATATATATATATAAAGCAAAAAAATTTCTTTTAACGATACTAGTTATAATTTGCATGGAAAAATATTTCAACTACATTTTCCGGAAAACAATTTTTAAAACCTATTATTTTAATTTTCGAGGAAAGCTCTTGACGATCACTTAAAGTGAACACGTAAATATAAATTTATATTAGATAAACATAAGTAATGATATAACGATCTAAAACATTTCGCAATAACAATTTAATAGAATCGAGTTCACAATAATTAGAAATTCCATATACTTTTATACATAAAAATTAAAGAACAAACTAAAAGAAAGAAAAAATGAAAAATTGAAACATAAAACACCAATGATACAAAATTAAAGTCTTGTAGTTAGGAGAAATTTTCGTTAATTTAAAATGTAATCCCAACAAAAAATTTACATTCAACCTTTTCAATTAAAAAATTATTAATAGTTTTATTATTTATTCTAATGGATACATTTTTATTGGAATCATAATAAATGCCAAATATATTTTCCTTTAAATTTCATGTGATTAAAAAGTAAAATATAAATATTAAAAAAACTCTACTAGATTAAATTAAACAATATGAGAATTAATATAAAATCAACTAAATATTTTTTACAGTATCCGCTGAATAATTCTCCAAAAGTTGTTCAATTTATACTTTCATAATGAAAGGATACACATTATTTTTTAAAATGTTTAGATATTTATCCTTTTACAAAAATAAAACTAACAATATTTAAGAAATATATTAAATCTAATAAATACAAAAACAATTATATTATTTCTTTTGACAAAGATATAAAGGGTCTTTAAACTAACTGCTTAGGCATTGTTTGAAAAAAAAATTACGGGTATATGACCTCTAACATAGTCGTCAGTCTAGCGTGAAAGTAATCGTTAGAAATTGGGGGGGGGGGAATAAAAAGAACAGTCACACACACACATATATATATATATATATATATAGAAAAATATTCGTCTCTTTTGTTGAGCAAACCACATTTCGTCTGGCAGTTCGCCATCCAAAGCAATATGAGTTAAAAGACAAGAAATAATAAATGCCCTCCTCCGTCACAAAAGTTGAAAAGAAAATAAACTATCTCCCCAGTAAATGAGTTTCCGGTAGTCCCCAGATCAGTAGAGTGAAAAAGCAAATGGAGTAGCGGCTGAGACATCATTAATTTTCAAATATTTCAAAAAGTTTCGATGGCATTCCCACAGCGGCAATGCAGGTCAAACTCATCCCGCAGAAGGTTCATTTAAGTTTCCCTATTTGAGACCGCGCCGACACTCCTCATAACCGATACCTCCTCCAAAATGACATAAGCAACCGAGCATAGCAAAAAAATGCAAATTAATAAACATCCGCCTACTTTTAACATTACCTAGTTTAATTAATTATTGATCATATTATGCAACAAGCTTGTCTGGTACGTATCGGGCAAGATACAAGATCAAGCTTTATGCTGCATTTCAAATGTAATTAATGACTTCTAAAATTGTAAATAAAACTATTGGATAAATAAATTTCGACAGTATCACAAAGAACAATGCGGATTTAATTTATATTTAAAAAAAAACTTATAACCGGTGCGTGAATAAGTGAAAATGTAATTTATTTCGGTCTATAATTCAACATTAATTTAAAAATTACTGTTCTGAATTAAAATTTACCTTATATGTATATATTGATAAGACAATTTTTTTCCTATCGGAATAAAGTACATATTTATTAAAATTTATGAATTTTCAGATCTTTAAAATTTAAAAAAAGCGAATGAAATTATGTATTTGAAAAAAAATAAGTTAAAAAATGTACGTGCTGTATTTTTCAACAGTATAATTGTTCTTATAATAAATTATTGTTCTTGATTGAAAATTTAATGTTTCACAACGATAAAAGTATCACGGAGGAAGGATATGCCAAAATATAATACAAGTATATAAAGAATATTCGAAACCTCACAAATCAAAGTAGTCAGAAAATAAAATTAAATTTCATAACAGTTCAATGACTGTCAGGTTAATTTCAGCTTTTAGAAAAAAAAAGAATACTATTATATATATTATTAAAATTACATCATTTTTTGCTCACGTTAACTTTTGTTTACTCTGAATATTCATATTAACCTTGAAACATTTTAAGATTAAATACTGATACTTAATAAATTAAAAAAAATTCAGTGAATGAAATCCAATTTCATGAAGTCTAAATTATTTTAGTTTTTCGAAATATAAAAAAAGTCTTTCGAGGTTTCGAGGGAATTTTACATTGTAGTTCCAATCATTATTATTCAGCCAAAGTGTAGTAAAAATCATGAAAACAGTATTAAATATTAATAATAAAATAGTAAAATAAAATTTATGATTACATAAGGTAAATAAAACTGAATTTAATTTGATTTCTAGACCATAAAAACAAACATAAATCAAATTTGGGAAAACTTTTATAAGGAGAATGCGCCCTAAGCTATAAAAGGGTATTATATGTATATTCTGGATGCAAAGCTTACAAAATATTTTTTTTTCTCAAAATTTGATGATAGCTTTTTCCAAAAGGTCAACATTTTTTATATTGTTTGATGCAATAAAAGAAGTTTTCATGAAGAAAATAAATCCGAAAATAGATCTAGAAATACGCTACACTGCATTAAAAGTATCAGCGCAAAGAAAACATTTCTACAGGATTAGCATGTTATTCATGTTAATAATTTGGAGTAAAATTATGTTCCCATTAATACGCAAATTTATATTAATAATGACAAACGTGAGTGAGTAAACCTTTGTAAGTCATCTTTCACAGCAAACCTCAAAATTTTGATAGCTAAAAAATTACAATTTAAAAGGGTAATGACAGAAATTTTTATGTAATTAAATAGAAATTACAAATTTTAAATTTATTATTGCATATTTTTTATAAATTAAAATGAATTCACATGGAAAAACATTACAATATCTGGAAACACTTTTAAAATACTTTGAAATATCTCATAATACATAATTGCTTATATAATAAGAGTATAATTAATAACTAGAAAAATTATCATATTTTGTATATCCTTAAAAAAGTTAAATGCATTTTTTAAAAGAAAACTCAATTGATTATTCTACAGAAATTTCTTGCAATATATTCTTATTATACGAAACATTTATCTAATTTTATTTGATCTTGAAGTTTATTAATTTTTGTTCATATTTAAAGATAAAAATTTTGTGATATAATAGGTGTTACCTACTTACAGAAATGTGTGATTATAGGGAACATTAAATTTCCTTTAAGATTTAATGTGAATTTAGTAATATCTCTCTGAATTTTAATAAAGATCTCCCAATTTATTTATTCTCTGATAGAAATCTTGTATTATATAAAAGCATGTTAAATTATTTAAGAATTCTAGATGCTGGGAATATATATATACTTGCGCTCAAAATAGAAGCTAGAAATTTTTCCTTTAAACTTAATAAAAGAGGATTTTTTTTTATATGTAAAAACTGCTTATCCATTTTACGTGTATGCTATTTTTCTACTTGCTGCTGATCTTCATGCATTTGAATTTGTTTCATAATCAACAGGGTACGATTTGGGGTTGTGAAGTATCTTTTACACTTTTCCAAAACATGCTTTATTTTCCCTATTTCATCTATCTTAGCACTCAGCAGAACCGATAAATTCTGCTTACCCAATTTAACATTATCTTAAAAGGACCAAAATATAGCTAAATAAAACTATTCAATCACCTCTAAATCTTAAAATACCACTTAAATTTTTAAATAAAAAATATGATACTGATTTAAAAAAATTAATATAAAAAAGAGTTACACCATCATTGGCATTAAAGTTTTCAACACTCAGTTCCTTCACAATTTCAACAACTTTTGCGTAAAGTGTCATGGGGAAAATTATCAACACATTTAGGTACAAATTTCAAACATTTAGATTAAACATCCTTAAAAAGGGATTTAACCACGCATAATCTTTCATTTTCACAATTAGTATCCAAAATGTTCATTTTTGAAGAAAGATTATTATTCAATGTGTGTGTGTGGGGGGGGGGGAATATTACATTTTTTAGCAAACAGGATTTTCATAACACTAGTTTTTTTAAAAGAGAAATAAAACCCTTTTCCCTTTAAAGATAAATATATTAGCTTTCCAGATAACTTTTCTTCAGTTCTATAAAACAAAATGTCTTCCTTACTGGTAATTAATTCTTTATCAATAAAATCTCTGGTTTGCAAGAAAGTACTTCCTCTGTAAACACAGTTTACATCGTTTGTTAGATGACTCGCCTTGAGAAAGTATCAACAGAATTAGAGCGAGTTTCCGATTTTCTAAAGGTGCCATTCTCTAGGGGGATGTTGTTTCCACGAATATTGGTCTCTTTCATTCTTCTGGAATTCTTTGATACGTCAATCAAGTTAACTTCTGCTTGTTCTATTTTTCTCATAAGTGATTATCTAGCAATACATTTTAATAAAAGAAGCAAGATCAAGGATGAAATTATACTTAGTCGTACATAATAGCAAAATAAAACTAAGGAGATAGAAATCCGAAGAAATAGGTTTACCGTATAATGATTTATTGAGGGTCTACCGCATATTATATGAAACCTATGAAAATTTGTTATAAGACGAAAATGCACACAAATAATAAAAAAAATTACGCCAAATACAAAAATTAAATTTTTTTTTCTTAAATACATGTTTACGAATTTACGTATAAATTTCAATTAAAAAGCCGAGTTGATATTTTAAATATCATGATAACGTAAGTAATTAAGCAACTTTTTGTAACAATGAAAATTAATTACAATTTAAACAATAAAATTTAAATAACAATAAAATTTTATTACAATTTAAAGAAAATTGAGAATTAATATAAATAATTTTAAGCATCAGTCCACTATTATTTATTTTAAATTTGATAGCTTAAGCAAATCGTTCAAAGAATAAATACTTTAATTTATTACATATATAAGTAATAAATAAAATTTATTACTTATATATGTAATAAATAATTATTTATAATAAATATAAAAAAACGAACTTTTACTTTTTTGATAATATAACGGCAAGCACAGTAAGTAATAAAATGTCGTATAAGGATAAAATATTTGATTTTTTACAAGCACGAAAAACTTTTTTTAATTCAAAATCCGCTCTTTAAATGTCATTGAGTTTTTCTTTTATAATTGTATTATATTTAATTTAGTATTATTTACATTTATTTTTAAAATATCTATCTCATTTATTTTATCATAATCAAAACTGAGTAAAATACAGCATCAATATTTCATATGTAAACCGAGATGTAAAATATAGTAATTCTATTATGCCCATTATATGGTTTGCAAAATAGTAAATAAAGCTTAAAATTAGATTACTTGTTTTTCAGACATGATACAATCTTAAAAAAGAATAAAGTTAAAGGGCTGAGGAAACAAAATAGTAGTTAACTTGAAATATTTCATATACATAGTTTTTAGATTATTTAACACTAAGACCATTAGCAGTATTTATTAATTATATGTTAAATTGCTGATTAATAAGACAACCCTGAAAACCATTTTCCCCAAAAGACAAAAATTTATACGCATAAAGGTTTATATATATATAACCATAGAATTTTATTTGTGACAGTACTAAATATAAACTAGATAAACTAATATTTAAAAAAAAAAAAAAAACAGTTAACAGCCTCATCAATATATATCTATTAAAGACAAACATCGACGTTAAGGAGGCACATCTATGAAAAATGCCTGATATAACACACAGATCTAGAAACAATAGATTGATTAAAGACACCAATTTATTAGAGTTACACCATGAAGAAAATGTACTTTCTTCTTTCAACCGTGACTCATTAGAACGAGCATTCACTGATAGGACTGGAAGTATCTGTGCACACAAAGGGCGTATATTCATCATCGGAAACACGACCCGTACCAACCATAGACAGCGACACAAACTATCTTAACAATGACGAGTACAAATGGCACGGACGAAATCAATAAAAAGTGCTCGACTATTTGCGGTGCAACTAATGATCGAAATGTAATACTTGATCTTCTGCCTCTTTTTCGTTCGCAATGGCAAGAAACGAAACAATGGAATTATTTTTTAGTAATTTTTTAAACAAAGAAAGTAATTTTGATCTGCGAAACAATATAATAAAATTAAAAAATAAATAAATAAAAACTTTTGAGAGATTCTATAAATACAATGCGTTTATTTCACGTATTGTTTTATAATATATTAACAAATTTATTTACTTCAATTTTTTAATACTGTTCATAAAATAATTGAGACTAAAAATTTGATTTATGTATCCAAGTATTTAACACACCTCATTACAAAATTCAATTTTTAAATTATATATTTTATTTAAAAGTTTCTTTCAACTAAAGAAATTTATGCTTTTATTCTATGTAAAATAGTATCAAGTTAGAAGATAATTTATTGATAGTTCTTAATTTATAAATGAAAACATTTAGAAAAATCCTCTCTACAGAAAGTATGCACACTGCGTGCTTTTTATCTAACTTTGCATCATTATTTCCACATTTTGAGCATTTTAGTAAAGGAAATATATACTAAAGGAATTTTTGTAATTATAGAATAATCAAATTTAAATTTACAATTCATAAATTCCATGAAATCAATTGATTCTTTCCCAAAAAATATTTGAGGATAAAAATGTACTTGAAATGAAATTTTTATCAGAAATTAAATACCTTAGATTGTCAAGTAATGGTACAAATGCTATGCAGTTGACAAAATATTATAACTTAGGAAATTTCATAAATTATTGGAAATAAATTCGACAACATTTGGTTATGTATACAAATTTTAAAGTAAATGCTTTAAAATAACACTATATGTGCAT
>JAPDSC010114063.1:84269-172691 GCA_026290005.1 Latrodectus geometricus
TATATATATATATATATATATATATATATATATATATTAATCATTTTCTTTTTCTTTTAATACAAGCTAGTTAAAAAGAGATAACTGCTTACACTCAACAGTCAGCTGATCAACCAATTTATGTAACAAAAGTTTTCCTTAATCTTTTTTATTTATTTATTTATCTTACTTGTTATTTTTAAATATAAAGAAAATATTACAAAATATGTGTTTTCCTTGTATTAAAATTTTTTATATGTTTTATTCAATGTTATATCATTAGAAGAAATATATTGAATTTCATCATTTCAGTGTGATAGGAAATTTTATTCCACGCGAACAGAAAATAGACCTTTTACGTATGCCTTAACGAGAACCAACAACACACTTCCCAGAACACACAAATTTAAAAATCCTTTCCAACATTAAACTTTAGAAACAGCCAACCTTCCATTACAATTTATTACATTCAACAATGTGCCGAATAAAGCCACCTGCAGAGCGATTAAACTAAAACTAGAACTTTGCCATTTTGTGAAAATTTTGAATTCGCTCATTACCATAACTTGGTGATCAAGACTGTATCGTAACTAGAGGGAAGCTTAATGAAAGAAAATCGATATGGAATTTCAGAAGGCTAAAGTCACTATCGAGGAAAGGGCAAAGAGATTGGCTTCGAAACGACGGATAATTCAACAGTTTCTTCCACATTCCAGGACATTTCTGGAATCTTGAAAAGATGGCTACAAGTCTCTTTTAATCTAGAAGACTAGTCATCGTAGTTATTGTATTCTTCAGAATAAGTTCCGCATACATTATGGTAATTTTTGCAATCAAAAGAGAGATTTTCTTTTTTAAATATATTAGAAAAAATTGAGAATTTAAATAAGAACCTTTACTTAAAATAGTAGTAAAGCACGAACAGAAAATGTTATCTTATTTTAAGTATTCTATGTAAGAGTATCGAACAAGAATAGTATAACGGATGAAACACACTGGTGTGATATAAACTCATTAAAAATTACATAAAGACAAAATTTGATGCCCAACAGAGGACATCAATATCATGCTTTCATAAAAATTCAAACCGCTATTTACCAGATGAAAAACAAAACATTACTTTTTAAAATTCAAGGGCAGAATAAATTTAGAATAATCATATTTTAATAAATAAAATTTCAAAATAATAAAAATAGAGCTATACTTTGCTTGTCAAATAAAATAATTTTAAATTCAAATTTAGATTAAGATTAGAAACTAAAACTCAACTAGTTCTTATTCTTAAAATTCTTGTAATTAAAAATTAAAAACGCAATATTGATTTGCTAATCAGATAACTTTATTGATAATCAAGTACCTCAAACTCCAAAAGTATTCAAAATGAAGCAATGCATGAAGCTAAAAATCAATGAAATACGTGAATACAGTTTCAAGTTAATAAAATATTTTTCTTAGACTATTTTGTAAATGGAATTAGTCACGTTGGTGAAATCAAAATAGAGCAATGAATAACTGCTTTAAGCTTATAGCAATGTTTATTGATAAATTATTTGTTAAGAAATTTGCTGTTTGAATTTGATAATTCGTTTTACTATCTACGGTTTCTTTCTGCTCACAAATGCAAATTACACCAAGACATCTATAGGTCTGAGTAAATTCCGACTCATTACGCCCAAGATGTAAATCGAACTCATCAGCTGATGAATACGATCATTCCATATCTTTAATAATGACAATTTGTATTACATGAGAATAAATTAAGTGTTGAAAATACACATGAAACTATGAAAAGGAAATAGCCTTTTTATATCCATTTGTAGCGTTTAACACATTTTGCTTTCAAAGAGAAAGTACTTTAAGTAAAAAAAAATCAATGTATCCATAATCATGCTATATTATATTACATATATATATATATACTACTCATAAATAATGAATTTTTCTTGATTCTAACTTTTACAGTTTAAAAAAATGAAGCTTATTGTACAGTAAACTTCACATAAAATTATAATTATTTACAGGAATTCATTTATTCATAAAACTGAATTTTAAATATACAAAATGAAAAACTGTAAATAGTATTTTAGTTTTTGCATATGCGTGGTTTTCTTTTTCTTTTTTTCCCTTTTGAAGTAGCTAAAACAATTATTTTATCAGTCACAAAAAAAAAAAAAAAAAAAAAAAAAAAAACTTATATTTAAGAATATTTCATAAAAATAAATTTAAAAAAAAGTCCTTTTGTACAATATTGAGTATGTAAATAAAATTTTAAAAAATGCCAGAGAAAACATAGAAAAAGAATTCCAGTCTCAAATAAAACAAATTAATACAATGAAACTTGGGTGTCAATCATTTCAGTAATCGTAAGTATAAGGTGTTTCTAAGAAATGAAAGATAATTTGAACTTTGTTTATGAATAATACTCACAAATGAGATAATAAGAGAATCCCGACAAACAATTTCAAAAATTGATTGAAGGACATAGTTTTAACAAACATTTTTTTAATTTAAAAAATGTAGTTACACGTGGATATTTAAAAGGAGCTAACAGGTGATTCCTAGAAACAATTTTACATCCTTTTTTTTCACCCATGCATATGAATGAAATATGGAAGATTGAACTGAATTTTCAATTCGGGTGATTATATCAATTTTACACTTATGGCGCTTTGTTTAAAAAAATTTCACAGCAATACAGTTTTATTTCACAAATAATAAAAGTTTCCTATTAAATACACGCACAATACTACAGATATAATAAAATATCGTGTGCTAGATGATTTTGAGCATTGAAAATAATGTAAACAAACAAATAGCAATTTAAAAACTCGACCAAGAAGGTTTATAATTTTGTGAATTCGCAAAATATAGTTGCTGACAATTCCTACATCAAGCTTTTAATTTAAATTAAACACGATTTCTCATATTATAGAATGAGCACCCATAGACGTTATATAAACTAAATTTGGTGCTTGCACTTTAAATGCAAACATTGTCTTAGAATGAGAATACATACATATATCTCTATGTATACAAAATTTAATAAAAATAAGTTTTCAAGGAGATGTCTAGAGTAAATTTAAATGAGTAGAAAAATACACGAGAAATATTTTGAAATAAAATAATTAGTACATCCTAAACATTAAAGATTTGAATCCATAAATATAAATAAAAGCATAAAGAAAAAAATATGGCATACGAGGTTGCCGATGTTCCATGTTGCATCTAGAATAAATTTTCCAACCACAATTTTTTAAATCAATCATTGATATCCATATCCGAAAAAATTGACATCCATTGATCGGCGACGAAATGTTGAAATATTACTACGAGAAATGTTATTTGTTAGGAATAAACTTTCTGCTTAATAAAGCGCTATTTCAGGCACACATGTCTGAAAGAATTGGTTAGAAATGCGTATTTATTAATGGCAAAATATACCTAATGATATAAAATAGCTGGTGATTTATCAACTTTATTATAAACGTTGCAAAAAATAAAAATTATATTATCAAACAAAATGATACTTTTAAAATTTAACAATACGGAAAGTTTTATTTTAATGTTTGTTAGATATATCACATTTGTCTTGTAAGTTTTCAATAACTTATAGATGGTGCAAGGAAAGAATTTCTTAAATCATAACTTGATGAAATATTTAAAGTAGATCCCAGAGTTCCATCTTACGTTGTACATAGAATTTCGATAACCACTGCGGTACAGATTTAAAAAAATTTAAAAAATTAACAAAAATTCAATTTTCTACACATTAATATTTGTTTTATGCAAAACATATTTTATAGAATATACTTTTGCTCTCTGCAACTTCCTTGTTCAAAAACATAATTTGCAATTTACAATGAAATATACAGTAACTTTAAGCAAGTTAAAAAGCTAATATATGAGAATTAAATTAGGCATTACTTCTCATAAATTTCGATTAATAAACCGAATATATTTATTAAACGATAAAAAATTAAAAGTATTATTAGAAAATAAATGCCTGATGTTAAATTATTTGTTTGTCCACAGATTTTTTTTTCACTTGATTTCGGGAAAGCTGTAAATGAAATTAGGATGTTGGTCTATGGCCAATTTGTAGCACAGGTTGTTTCATTGCGAAATTTTGATAAAGCTTTTGTAATTAACTTAAGCTGTAATTAACGCTGTTTTGAACTTAATGTAAAGCTATAATGGGGCGGTGTAATTAATTTAAACAATGTTAAGGAGTTTGTTCGCTTCCAGAACGAAGAATTGCGATTCTTACCCCATTTCAACTGTTTAAACTTATCTAAGAGTAGAGAAAAAAACATATTTGACACGTGATGAAAAGTTGGTTTAAATAAAACCTATACAAAACGAGTTTGTCATCTGACCACAATCCAAATGGACAATTTTAGGAAGAAATTAAAGGATTTTAATACATTTTATCCAATGTATTTTAAAAGCTATTAATTTAAAGCATTTTTAAAGCAAAATTTAATGGCATTTGAACCAAAGCGTTCGATTGAGGTTAGCAAAATGGAAAATTTCAATTAAATTTAATCACGCTAATTTAACAACTGCTTCAAAATGTATTTTGTATTTATCTAAAAAGTCTAACTTATAAAATAAAAAGGAATAACCTATTTTCAATAAAAATATACGTTTAATGAGATATTCTTTAAAACAGCACATTTTAGAATCAATTATATACTTATATTTCGTGAATTTTTATGAGTAAAGAGAAGACAACATCTATTTAATTATCTATAGTGATGAGACATCAATATCTTAACACATTTTATACATAAATACTAAACTTTAAAATGCTAAGATTCTAAAATAAATTATAAAGCCTACCTACTACGTCGAGATAAAGAACAATTGACAGCATGAAACACAAGTAGATAGCACACAGGAATGATTGCGTACAGCCATTAAAAGATAATTGAACATTTTCTAAAATTCAAGTCTAAAATTCACGTTTTTTTTTTTTTTTTAAATATTCAGAAAATTTTTGTTTTTTTGACAGTATAATGCAAATTTCGAAAATATAGTAAAAAAATGTACTTTTAATACCCTGTAAGCTTTCAAAGCTGAAGGCCATTGAAAGACATATGATCATCGGCGTATACCCATCGGGCATAAGCAAAATTGACAGTTGAGCTAAAGACAAAGCAAAGCAAAGTGCAAATCTCTCTATTATCCAGAGGAGAGATGTGCTTGCAGAAAGGAGAAATTCAACAAAAATCTCGCCTTATTCAACAACAGCTATGAGCTAACTTAAGACCTTACATACCAAAGAGCAGGCTACAAGATTAGAATTCGAGGCGAGATGGTCTGGTTGGCGTCGTTAACATTATTGGAACATAGTAAGTACGATTCTCGATTCAACCGAAGATTCGTTAAGTTCAACAAAGGAGCCTAGTTTATTAGGTTTTATTAGGTCGTGGTCGCAATGTGCTTCACTAAAACGACACTTTTACAGGTGGTAGATCAAGTATTAGGAGTCTTCTGCTTTGCCTCTGCTACTAAATTCCGAAGACTCCCCTCAGCAGCTTCCATCCAACTGGTAGCTGCTGGAAGGAGTTTTCGCAATTATCAAGTATGTCGGTGCACAGGTAAGATTATTATGAGCCCAAAATCATGAACTTAAAATAATTATACGATAATTGACTTTTGAAGCGATTTATAAAGTAGAGATAATTGAGGGCTAGAGGAAAAACAGAACAGTCAGGATTCGAAGATCACCTGTTCGTACTCAGCCTTTGTTGAATAACGGAACATGTTATTACATTTCTGCTTTCTGCATGCATATTGATCGGAGTGAATGCTAAATTTTTTAGATTTTCTCCTTATGACACGTGAATACGACCTACAATTTATGAAGAATTCTTTTGCGACTATAATAGAGCAGATGAAGGCATTTGCCTCGAAGTATCTGCCTTGTATAGATGCAGTTTACACAATAGCCTTCACTTGTAATAGTTACTTCTAACATGAAGTAATATTAGTAAATAGAAAACATATTTTTAGTTTCCTTATTAATCGTGATCAACAACAAACTATATAAGATATCGAATCATCATAACTCGCATATAAAGTTAAAAAATTTTTGCAACACAAATATTAATCGTATTTTCTTAGGTAATTAAAAAAGTTAATTAAACATACGCCAAATGTGTAATTGCTTTAAAAATAATGACATACTAAATATATTTAACACATTTAGTTTCTTTTTACATATCTATGAATTACTCAGATCATTAATATTTGCATTCAAAGAATTTTTTCTTAAAGAGTATTTAACCATCACATTAACTACTAAGTTAATAAATGGCGTAATTATAACCCTCCTTGCTCTTGCTGCTAATCTTACAGAATTAAAATAAATTGCTAATGATATCATTTAATGCTCCTTTTTTCGTGAAATGTTTCTGATATAAAAATCATATATTATGCACATGTTCTCGTTAAAAATAATTAAGAAAGAAAACTAATCTAGTCTTGATATAATACTTAATAACAAAATTTATTTACAAATGTTTAAAAAATAATATAACCGTACCAATCCAACAATGAGTAGATGTTAAAATCACTACATTCAATACTAACTATTACATTAAATTGAATGACATTAAACCTGTTGTAATCAAAATGAAACTAAGGTAATTTATAATTTATTTGTAAAATTGTATATATATATATATATATATTAAGAGCAAATCCCCACACAAAGGAACAAAACTTAAATTTACTTGGAACAGCGAAAATCATTTAAAAGATTATACTTATATCATTGGAATATTTCAATGAATTAGTTGAGAAAAAATTTGAAACTAAATTCAAAAAAGCTCATCACTAAAATATGCCTTTGACAAAACCAAAGTTATCATTATTTAGATACATTAAAGGATTATACACCTTACCAAGTTCTTTAATAAAAAAAAAAAATGCGTTTCAAAGAGTTGCTTCGAGGTTTTAAATTCTTCAAAATTTAAGTCCGAATAAAAAGACCATGTAGCCTTCGAAATAAAAGAGAATAAAACGCGCATCACGTCTCAGCGAGACAACTGAAAAAAGACGCAAGAGGTTAAGGGATTTTTGATATTGTTAGTAATGGAACAATCTTGTGCAGCACAGACCCAAATGAAGAGCGTGATCTGGATTCTATACGATAGAAAGGCATTACAAGGACGCAGAAATAAAAGTAAAAAAAAAAAAAATTCGTTAAAAATTCGGAACATGGTTCTTACTAGTTCAGTCATTTCGAAAGAGTGCAATCATCTCAGTGGATTCCAAATGGATGAGTAAGGGATGGAGTAATTATTTAAAAGCATTCTAAAAGAGATATTCCTAACATGCAAATAGTTGAATTTTTTTTCTTTCGCCCCTTAAAAAAACTATTTCCAAAGAGTTAAATAGTAGATTCTTATGATACCAATAGCTATTCAAGAAGAAAAATCTAACAAAAGCCGTTTATTTCATTTTTTAAGAAAATGATTCACTAGAGAATCAAGCTTTACTATATTAAATTATTCGATAATAGTAATTACAGATACTATTGTCGAAGTTTAAAAGTAATTTAATTTTCTAACTGCTTGTCACATATTCAATCAACGCACACAAAAAAATTGTTTCAATTAGTTTTTTCTAAAGATGACTTGACAGCAAGCAGCAATCAAATTGGCTAATTGCCAATTATCTTTAAAAAATAAATAATGAATGCAGAGCGTATTATTCATAAACATACTTAATATATTCTAACAGAAAAAAAAATGCTTGAATTTTTAGAGATGTTACATTTTCCCCTTGTATTATAACCATACTCGAAATAATTAAGCAGTTTATAAACGAAAATCTGAAAGTTATTTTCCAAATTTTATACATTCCTTTAGTAAAATAAAATATTACATTTTTTAATTCAGGTGATTTATATAAGCAAAAGTAAATAACGATAAAATTATAAGCTACTTTAGTTACGAGAATTCACTGAGTGTAGCCACTTTTCAATTCACCGAGAGATTTTAAGTAAAAATACTTTAAGCGAGAGTTTCAAATTTAAATCCTTTATTAAAGATAAGAAGTTGAGCTCATTTGCATCGAGAGTTAAAATTACAACAGCAGAAAAAATCAACTTCTCTTTTATAAGAATTGCGAAATTTGCGGGAAACCATTTTTATTTATTGTGTGTATGTATATGTGGATAATTTCTTTTTTTATGGATTAGGGCTCAATGTGCAAGTTTTGATAAAGGAAAAAAAAATTAAGACTATTGTACTCATCATTATTCATTAAAATTCTTGCTATAAAAGAAACAGCATTTAAAATTGTTATTGAAAAGTCACAAGGACAACCTACATTATATATTTAGTAGAAGTAAAATGGGAAATCATGTTTTCTATATTACTCTGCATCAGAGAAAATTCATTGTAATTTGTCATCACTATAAAATAGAGGCTTGTCTATAAAACTTTTTGTAATAGCTAAGACTGACCGCATCAGCAGCACAGCAGAAATTGCGGAATAGTATAAAGTTTAAGTTGCCTGATTCAGTGTTTACACTCGGTCTAAAATGATAAATTTGAAAAGAAACTTATTTGCCGTGAAATAATTATTTGGTCAAGGCCATTTTTTTGCACACGAGGGGTAATTTGATCAGATCTACAGTTTAAAGTGGATTCCGAACTACAACAATCATTCAAACCCAATGTGGGAAAGCCGAAATCTCAAATTGTTTAATTGAGGCGTGTACAAAGAAATTCGACTGCTTGCGCAGCTGGACCTGGAAAGAGACAAAGAAAGCAATAATTTTGACGTCAAAAGAAAGTATAGCTTACAACATTGCAGGAAGCATCAGGCAGTGTTTTGGAAACATGCAGTATATGAAAAATTACTCGAATTTTATTGCATTAATCAGAACTGTTTGTTAAATTTTATGAAAAATTCTGCAAACTAAAATATTACATCAATGAAACAGCAGAACTGAAAATTATTGACACCGAAATGAACGCGACAGATTAGTCATTTTCAAATAATTTGGGGCTATAGGATCACTTATTTGAATTATTGCGACTATTGAACCATGGATTCCTTAAAACATCTTGAGAAATTCGAATATACGAGTTCAGTTGGATCCGTTCACACCCTTACATATTGTTGGTAAACTCCAGATCTGAATAAGATAGAAAATTATGCCAGTACATCACTGATATACTCAAATCTACGTGAAATCCTTACGTTCAGCAACTTCCTGCTGATATGAGAAAACTGTGGATAACAAATTTAACGTATTTCTTTTTAGCAAGTCGTTTGTTAATTTACAAGTACTTTTTTTTAGCCGATTTCATCACTGATGTTTTACTAACAATTATAGATTTAGGGACAACGTGAAATAGATTTTTTTAACCGGCTATGATATCAAGGTGTTAAAGTTTCCTTTTTTTTATAAAGAATGGAAGAATGTGTCACATCTTTAAGTATTTTATAGAAATTATAATTTCATTATAATTGAAGAAGTTATTCTGTGAATAGTTTTCGAATAGGAATCAATGTGACCACAATCAAGGAACACACTAATAAAATATAGGATTCATTGTGATTACTAATTTTAAGAGAGAATTTCATTTATGATAATAAGTAATTATTGGACTTCAACAGCTTGTACGAAGCTTAAAAATTTATTTTCATAAAAATGTCTTAGTTCACGTAAGATAATTTTTTTTAACTAGAACAATATTTATAACAAAGTATTTAAATAAAATTTATCAACCGCAAAACAAAGTAAAAAGATAGTAAAACTAATGACAAATTTAACCAGATAGTGGACAGTTTTAGAAATATTCTTAATACGTCTCCACAATTCCCATGGGTATGAATTTCGCATATGATCAGTAATAACTTGAAATAATTGAATAATTGAACTAGAACAAAAAAAATATCGTAAAATGTTTACCTTAATTCATAGAAAATGGATCATAAAAGTTCTAGGTAAAATTATATAAAATTACGTTAAAATAACAACTTTTAATTCCACAAATATTTAAAACGATGGCTCTAAAACAATAAAAATATTTCATTCGGAAAACTGTGAGACCAGTTACACTTCACATTACTGTCTTACGAAGAACTCCTTTTTATAGACCGATGAATAACTTTAATGTCGTTTGATATAGTTTTGAAATTATATTTTAATATATTATACTTAAAACGTTTCGGTTGTATGCTTAAAAAATTGTGTAAAATTAACTGATTTTATAACGGACGGACAAATTTCTAAATGAAGAGAAAAGAGTTCAAACTTTATTGACATTAGGTATAATATTAGAAATCTGAATCACAAAACTTTTTATGGAGGAGAAGAAAGCATATTCCTACAAAATTCATAAAACATTTTATAATCCGACTAGCAGTTTCAAGTAACAGGTTTTCAGAGTGATCATAACACAATTTTTACCCTTTTCTAACAATAAAAGCATCATTTGCGTGAAACATAATTACGCGTTCAGTACCTTAAGCCAATATATCATTTAGAATAGGTTTAAAAAAATACATGTTATAGTAGAATACTAAAAATGTTTTCGGGAAAAAATAGTTAAAAAAACTGATCGGTAAATTTTAAACAAAAATAGTGAGTATACCTTCAAACAACCTATTAGAAAACTAATTATATTTAGGTGGCTTCAATTCATCAAGATTTCTTCGATTGGCATTTATTTTAATCAATATAAACTTAAAATATTACCAAAAAAAAAAATTCTAAAAATTCATTTAAAATTTTTTTTTTTGTACGTTAAAAATGCAATACTTTGGTAATAGATGCTTTTAATGCAATGTTTAATCCTCAACTAGTGTCCTAAAATTTATGTGGCCGATTTGAATAAAAGCATTAAATGTTATATTGAAAATAAAAAGAGACTTAAATCTTATTAAATATGTTAGAAGTGCTTCACATGTAAACTTATGCAACTGTTAGTAAGCATAGTTTTAACTGAAAGAAGCAACCACTGTTTCTAAATTGGAGATTGATTCTTATATGAACTTGTAAGATCAGTAAGAAATATCTAAAATATTCAGCTTAATTGAAAATAAAACGCTGCTATAAAGTATTTAATGACGTAAAGCAAAATATTTTGCAAGTTCATCAGCGTCTTACTTTCAAGATAACAAAGTACTACACACCTTGTTCTAATACCACACACCTTCTTTTCCTAGTGTATTTTCTAAATATTTAACAACATAAGACAATGATGACTTTCTCAAAATAACTGTATCTGATAATATACCCACATTCGTAATCATTTCATTACCATATCCTATAAAGTTATAATATTTAACAAAACATATGTCATTAATATTAATAAAAGTGTCAAGATTTAAAGCAGTATTGTTTAAAAGTAATAAAAAGACCACTTTTACAATAAATAAATAAATGGAATATTCAAAAATTAATGATTAAAAGAAAATAGCGATAAAAAATTATTCTAAAATTTAAAAAATATTGATCAGAATGAAAATTACTGTATGTATTTGTGAGAATAGGAGTTAAATTCAAGTTCTCCCTACTTTTATTATTTTTTTTTTTTTTTTTTTGGACTAAAATTACATGGCTATGGGTTTCGTATAGATTTGATTAGACCGAAAAATACCATAGAAAATGTACTAAAATTCTGATTTTTTTTAAATCACAATTTTTTAATTCTGTTTTATTATTACATAAATTAGCAATGGAAATATGAAATTACTGAACCATCAAAGAATGTTTATTATCTTTACAGAATTTCCTTAGTATGAGTAAAACTGTAAGAAATCTTTTGAAAAAGAACTAAAAAAAAAGCTTTTTATCCTTTTTCGAAATCTAATGTGATTTATAAAGTTATATATATCTTTTGCTTCATATATATTATTTTTCAAGAGTACAAAAGATTACTTTCATGATGTAAACAGTTAATATTTTTTTATTTAAATAATAAATACAAATTTAATTAAAAATTTTAATGACAGAAAAGTGCGATTGATTTTCTCCAGATTTATCATTACTTATCAAACTCTTCATAAGAAATTTTATACTCGAAAGGAAATTTTAATTCTCATATTAAAGCAAGCTTTATACCCAATATTTTTTTATTTCTTTCGCAAATTCTATTTCAATTCTATTACCAGTTTAAGAAGAAATTAAATCTTTTTCAATAAAGAATGAAAATAAGGTTTGAATATTTTTTTATTCTCTCACTTGCGTCGTAAAATAAATAATTTAGAACATCAAGTGGAATTTAATTCAAGAATAAGAAAATCGTGAAACTTTCAAACATGTTTTGTTTGGAAAAAATAATTATCTGACTCAGAAAATAAAAATGAATTCTTCAAAAAAAGTATCTTTAAAAATGAAATGGTTTAATTTTTTCTTTACGATTTTAGGTAAAAATCAATTGCATATATATTTGTGTATTCATGCGCACTAACTATATTTCGTTGTAAAAAATGTAAATATTTGTATGAAGGTCTTATATATTTCTGTTTTAATTACTTGTTTTAGAGCGCCATCGTTTAATTTGTGAAATCAGTTGATTTTCAAAATCAAGGCTTATTTTGTGAAAAATAGAGGTTTACAGAGCTCAGAAATTTAAAATTTGTCAGTGAAATTTAAGACAACCTGGCAACTTTTAGCGATATTTTTAGGCAATTGAACGACATTTAGCAACAAAACAAATTAACATTCGTTTTCGAATAGATAGGGCTAATAGGAGAAGAGTTATCATAGGCTTACTATAGGAATGTTCTGGAAATTTCCAAGGCCTATACCAAAACGGTATAAATATTGGCTTTAGCCACGCAATTAGTTGAAAGCGAAACGAGAAGTTAGATGCCCGAGTTATCAATTCTGAAAGTTGTTGTGCTTAGCTTCTGTATCATGGAAATTGTAGATTTTTTTGACAGTGTAAAAGTTGAAGTAATTGGAGTCATTGTGACTGACAGAACTGAATAAAGTGTTTAGGAAGAAACTAATTTTTATCTTTATTTCTGTATCATCACAGCCTCTTTGCCACGAAAAAATCATAATATATGTATACACACACAATTACACAAATTAAATAATGAGTGATGGTAAAATAAACCTATTCGATCTGGCCTTAAAATAAACTGGATGTTCTTAAGAAAAATTGGGGGGGGGGTTGATGAGAAAAAGGAAAAAATTGGGATGGAAAATGATAGCAATTTTTGTTAGAAATGTTTTATTCTTTAAGAGACAGCATAAAATTTTGTGTACTTGACTCGATGCATGACAAGATAACAAATCTACATTCGTTATTAGTTTACTTCGATTAATATTCAAATTATAAAAAAAAAATTACATTCTTTTTCTTTCATAGCACTAAAGCCTGGTCTGGGCCTTGACTTGCTGAACAATATCACTCAATTTTCTTATTCTCATATGTAGCTACAAATTTCCCTTTTTTATTTAAATTTTTTATGATAGTTGGATTTTTTGTTGGGTTATTAAACCATTTTTAGGTCTTCCTCTGCGTAATTAGTTCAAAGGCCTCAAATATATCATTTTTCTCAGAACTAAATTTAATCTATTCTTTCAAAAGGACACACAAAGTTTAACAAATAAAAAAAAAATTTTATTTGATTAAATTATCAAATTTGCTCTTGTTCCAGATTCCTCACTGCAAAATTACTTCATTTGTCCGAAATTCTTCAAATTTTTTTTCAAAATATTAATAAATTGTATTCATCGATATACTAAATTGCACTCCTTCATATTTTTCAAAGTCCAAGTTTCGTTAGCATGTTACTGCAGGCCTAATTATAGTTATCAATCTTCATTTTAATTTCTTTAGCAAACAGTTTTTTCTTGAGTATTTTTTTTAATAAATGGCGTTATTTTCTTATAGAATCCTCGAATAAATTTCTTCAGGGATATTGTTACAATCATTAATAATTGAGACAAAGTAAAACTAGAAACCGTTTCAAATTTATCTAATACTGTCATTAAGTGCAAGTAAAACACTCCAATACTTCCTTCGTTCAATAAATCTTGTTATGCGTTTTTTAATAACCGCAATCTCTTCTATTGCCTTTATAAGAGGCACTTGCAAAGATATCAATGTAGGTCTACCTCTAATTACAATGACAATATTAGCAAAAGTACACAAATAGTTTCAATATTTTAGATAAAATGTAAAAATAACATAAATATTTAAATTTCAAATAAATCCTGTTATTCCATAAATCATTTGAGACAAATATGTTTACTTTAATATTTCATCAAACGAAAATACACAAGCTAGCAAATATATTTCTATTCTTTAAATTACATAAAGACATTTAGAATAAACGAATTCAATTTTCAAATATTTTCAATAAAAGATTCATAGTTTATAAATGATACAAACAAAAAAACTTATAAAAGAATCCTCCTAAAATGTTTTGCAAAAATGAAATCATGACAAATTACCAAACTAAATATATCTTTCTTGTCTCTTTTTATTAGCATCATCATTATTATGGTAATACCCTCCTTCCTATTAATTACTTTAATGGAAGTGTTTTTAATATAATTTGAATTAACAAAATATAAAATTAAATCAAAACATTAGTTATTACACAGTATATTAGACTCACTAAGAGGCAAAAATTAAAAAAAATAAAGATATTTTCATTCGCAAAAATGAAAAGATTTTTTTTTTATTGAAAATAGATTAAATGACGCGTTATTTTTACGTTCACTAATTCTATCTTTTTAACAAACGAGAATTTTTTTAAAAACGATTATTTATTTGAAAATATTGAAGGTGAGTTACAATTAAATGTATATTTTATCTAAAAACAGCAGAGAGAAAAGATGTTTATTTGCAATTTTATTTTCAGTTATACAAAAAATACAAGTTTATGTATGTAAAATCTTGCTTAGATATAATAACATAATAAAAAATTTGCAGAATATTTTATTTATATAAGTTACATTATAAAAACAGATTTTGATTTACTGATACTAGAAAAATTTAAGATTTTGCTTCGGCAATTTTTTTCTAAAATATATATAAATTTCATTACAGACAAATCCATCTGATTGCATTAAAGTGAAATGCATCATGATATTTAATTTGATAGAATTCAACAGTTCATAGCGCTGATTTTAAATCAAAACATAATATTTCATAAATTAATTTCTAAGTTACTATCTTATTTATTCTAAAATATTAGTTTTAGAATGAAAAGAATCTGATAAAAAAAATTCTCTACCAGATTAAATATCCACTTTTTGACGAATACTATACACTTATTCAAGATTAAAAAAAAATGGCACATCATTTAATCGCCGTTAAAACAGTATGTATGTCCAGAGAACTGTGCATCATTTCACAAGATTTTGCGGGGGGGGGGGGGCAAAATTTCGTGGTTTTTTGTCACTACTTCCCCGAAATATTTATAAGAATCTTAAAAACAACATTCCCACTACATCTACTCCCACATTTCAATCCTACGTGATGACAAATGTTTACTATCACATTCATCCGACATTCATCAAATTGAAGAGGCGGCATTCTTCCCCTAAACTTGTATAATTATTTCAGAAAGAAATTAAAAAAGAGAAACATTTCGATTTCGCCTACGCGTGATTATTTCATGATGTTGAAAGTAACTAAAATTTGTTTTATTGCTGTCAAAAGTTAAGAGTTGTCATTTCCACAGTAAAATTCATATACAGCAAAATAAAAAATTATGTGTGCATATTGATTTTCGTAAAGAAATTCATTGGCTTTAAAAATATATTTAAAATTGAATACATCTGTAATCTCAAATATATAATTTCCCAAACATACTTTAAAAATCAGTATATTTCTTTTAACCACACCCAAATAAAATCGAATTATAATTTTTATTAATCACAAAAAATGAGCATTAGAAATAAAAATTACAAGTATTTTAAACTCAGATGTTAGACTAATTTTTTATAAAAATTAAAATCTTTTTTATTACAATAAAATCTAATGTATCGAACAAATAAAAATATCACCATTGCGCGTGACATAGTAAGTCTAAAAAAGTAACAATTTCTCAAGAATAATTTATATAAATGTATTTACATTTTCAGAAGTTTTTTACTAAAGATACATTTGCGTATCACAGTGTTAACAGATAAAATAAAAACTGTTTTCATCAGTACGACTAGACGAACAAACTATCCTGGAAGATATCCAAAGAGAAAGAAACGTACAGACATTTCGAACGTTCTGTGAAGTAATTTAGTTTAGACATGAAAATAGCTCAAAATAAAACATGAAACTAGAAAAAAAATTGAGCATATTTATAAAAAAACACAAAATATTTTTGCTAACTGTTAATTTACAAAATATTATATACTATAGAAATTATCTTCAAGGTAAAGGTGAGTTCCAATAAAAAAAAAAAAAAAACACTGGAATCATTAATGATAAATTATTTCTTTTACCAAGCATTTTTTTTTTCTTTACACTTGTTTTCAGCCTAATAACAATCTTTTTCACAAAAATTACATTTCTTTTCACTCTATTTTTATCATAGTATCAGGCAATGGTATTGATATTAAAAATCTCAAGATGCTGAAATCAAAATTATGTTTATCAATATCAAGTATTTATTATTCAAAGTATTAATAGAAAATTATTTACTTGAATTTAAAATACATGTAAATATTTTATTTCAGAGTAAAACAATACTTTTAAAATGTTATAAAAATTTTTATATTTCCTTAATTATTTAATTGTTGTCTAAAAGTATATTGAAAGAAATAAACGAGGACTGTCAAATGATTCAGCTACTTATTTATATATACCAAATATCACGAACATTCAAAAATTAACACTAAAAAAATATTCATGCAACCTTAAAAGTAATTCATTTAAAAGGTAAACAGATAGGAATCTGTACAAATATTATACTACCGCATTTATCTACAGCTAAATATATGCATATCAACGAACTGAAATTTTATACTATTTGGAACACAGTAAAAAAAAAAAAAAAAAAAAAAAAAAAAATCTGTGGCTAAGACAGCATTTTGATCATTTCAATAATTCAATAACAATGTTTAAATTTTGATGAAAAAAATTTGTCTACAATCTTCCATTTAAAAATTTTTGTTTTGTTTTTAAGATTTAATAATGGGATAAATTTCTGGTATATGTGAATTAATCCTTTGGATACATTTGACGAGTGAGACTCGTCTTTCTCTTACTTCAACACAAAACAGTCTTCAAATAATTCAGTGTTAATCACATCAAGTGTGTAATCAATTCAAAGTGTTAAATATGATAGCTCAAATTTTATACTACGTGACAGAGTTTAACTAAAAATACGTGATGAACGGGCATACAATATAATAAAAAGAACATTTTTAAGAATGTAAGCTCAAACAGTGCTTTAAAAACACCTCCCGAAATTAACATTTTTGTAAATTAATACGATTTTATGTATCGGTAAATAATCTGAAAAAAGCTAAATAACAAATTTTAAATGACGAATTATATCTAGATTATCTTGTACTTTATAGAACTTATATCTGCATTATTATTATTTAAAAGAAAGAGCACATTAAAAAATTGCAAATCGGAGATAATGTGGAGAGATTAGATTAAAATGCTTTGTATTCTAACACCTTGAATTGTGATAAGAAATAAGGCGTTATTTTTGATAAAGGTCACATAAAGAGAGGTTGAGAACTCATAAGATTACACTTATTTTCCTAGGGAGAAAAAAATTCTAAATTATAATAAGATTTTTTCGCACATCTTCCAATTTCTTCTAAATTATATTAAAAATCTAATTGTAATCTAATTAAAATTGTAATTTTTTCGTTTACCATAACAAAAGTGTCCCTTATCCTATTTTAGTTACTTATACCAATGTAAATAAATAAAATTAAGAAACCCACACAAGATTTACATGCTAATAATTAATTATTAATGCTTAAATTCAATAACATTCAGGGAATTAACTTTAAAACTCTATTAAATAATTTAATTTACTTTTTTAAAAAATTAAACTACGTTTCGTATTAAGGATGGGGAAAGAATATAATCCTAGAATAAAAATCCAGTGTTTAATATATAAAATAGTATTTATATATTAAACACTGGAATAAGAGGGAGAAATATTTTGTGAAAAATTATTTCTTTGAATTTCAGGAAATTTTGATTTTCGACAATCTTAACTCTGATATATTAATACATAATTGGATATGTCATAGAAATTTAGTTTCATTTTAAGTACATATGAATCGTAAAGTAGATTCATAACATTAATTTTTATTATGCTGCGCAATTTTCATTTTACTTGCATTAAATTTTTGAGCTTGCTGGATTAATTGCAATAATATCTAGAAGTTGATCCAACCAAAGATATTTGTGATTTGAATAATTTTATAACTTCAAAACAAATATAAAATATCCAAGGTGAAAAAAATGTGCACCAAATAATTCAAGGGAAAAAAACTATTATAAATCTAAACTAGTTCTGGAAAGTAAAATTATATCAAAGAAAAGAAATTCATTAATTTAATTACCTATATAAGATATAGAAATTTTAGTTTAAAAGGAAAAAAATGATTCGGTTGAACTCAAAAATGTAACATTATTTAAAGATTGATACTATACTTGAGTAAATGCAAAAAGAAATGATATGTAAGGATGGTTTATAGTATTTAGGTTCTTTGATGTACTTATGACCATACTTAATGATGAGAATTAAAATCAATTAAATACGGAGTCGATAAGAATTGGCATCACAAGCATTTTCTTAAATGCTGAATTAAGGGTGATTCGGGAATCCGTGCTAGTTATAATTGGTTTGTTTGTCGTTCAACGGTCATTTTTTGCACACGAGGGCTTAGACAGAGCTGGTCATAAAATGACCTTAACTTATTTCAATTCCTCGAGAATATTATTGCGGACAGTGAATATTGCTATGTTGAAAAATAGCCCTTTAGCGCTGTCTTGAATAACAGCTGTTTTTCACGGGGCTCGATATGCTACATCTTTGGTTAGGATCAGTCAGTCAAAAAAGTTATTCATTCATTTTGGATCATTCTTATGATTGTTTTGATCATCAACGCTATGGTCATCATGTTCTGTAAATTGCATTTCCCTTAATTTAGCTTCTTTTACAAGTCTTTTTTCGGAAAAGGAATGCTCATTGGGAATTACACAAGTTGTCATATGAATGCTTGTTGGATGTTGAGATAGATAAAAACAATGTAGAAATCCTTTCACTGTTCGCGAAAATTAGTGTAAATCGTACATTTAAGTCTATATGGAACATATTATTAAGTAAAATAACTTAAATGTTTGACGGTTCTACATTCTCTTTTGTGATGAGAAATAGATCACGATTTCTGCAAACATAATATATCTTTAAAACATGCATTGCAGCCCAAACTTACAATAAAAACAGTATATAACAATATTTAAGAACCGCGATTTCATTTGTGAATTTTTTAGAAGGAATCATTCTTTCAGTTTGAAATTTTATTTTTTTTTTATCGAAGATACTTTATATATATATTCAATTCTTCAAACTTCTCATTAGTGTTGAAATTTCAATATTTAGTTGAATAAGATGAAGAAAGAGACAATAAATCGGAAGAAAAAAAACTAGTACGAATCTAAAATATTCTTTTAGCATTATGAGAGAAATCGTAAAGTAGTTATTTAATTCCCGTAGATATGTCAGGAAGTTGAGAAACATTGACAAGAGAGGGACCCACTTATGAAATTTTACAATACTTTTCTAAAAGTTACATATGGATACCAGATTATAAGATTACCGAAACATTTATTTATTAATTCAACTACCAATTATTACCAAAAAGAAATTATTTTCGAGTTAAGTTCACTTACGTCAGTTTCCTCTACAATCAGTTCGCAAAGGCTACACAAAAAGTATCCATAAAACTGACGTTGATTAAGTAAGCAAGATCAACAATTATATAGCTTAGTTTTATAAGTTTCAATTTACAATTAAACTATATTTAATTAAATAGAGCGCACATATATTTTAAATAAGTGAATGCACAAAATTTAGCTACGCAAGCTTATAAGTATCATTACCCTGCGTAATTAGCGATAAAAATACCATTAATTACCAGTTTAATATTATGTCACAAGTATTATTGTCACAGGTTTCTTTGTTATGCAACAAAAATGTTTCAAATTTTAAGACTTGATTTTAAAATTAATTGTATAGAAGTGTGAGATTAGTTAAGAGCAGATGGTTTTAAAGAAAACGTTCTTTCAATTGCAATAAATCCTTGCGCATTTATTCCTTTAGCATGATTAAAGCAACAAAGCACAATTTTAATAAAAATATACAAAACCCATTATAAAAATTTACTCAGGTTGATTCAGTGTTTTAATACATTAATTTACTTTTAATAAGCATTTTCCAGTAAAAGAAACAGCAATAAAAATGATGACACATTTTATATACATTTCTATGAATATGATAAAAAATGTTTAATTTCCAAATTAGTTGTATAAACATTATTCTCTTTATTCTAAATGTCTTCTTTATTCTAAAAATGTGCTTTCCTCATTCCAAAAAATACGTATGGCCGCTTTTTATTTTCAACCCGAATAAAAGTGAAATGCGCAATGTTTCACTTAATGTCAGTTACACCACTTTTTCAAACGCGGGGAGAGTGAGGAACTTGACTGATGGAAGCATCCTGCTCAGGATGAGAAAGATCATGATTCTTCTTTTCCTTCTCGAGCCTACATTTCCTGTGAGGGGATTTTCCTCTTCCATGTTATATTTGAGCAGCAAAGACATCAAATAACGTTTCAGAGCTAGATAGGAGTAGATTTTGAGGGAGAATATTAAAGTTTGATTTAAAAAAACTGCATTAAGATTTCCTATTTTGCGATGATGTGTATTAAGCTTAAATTGTTTAAATTCCTTTCAATAGGTAAAATTCGATTAAGCAATGGGGAAAAAAAACTAGAAACAATGTTGAAAATAAGTTTCTTCCATTTTTTTAAAGCTTTATAAACAAATATCTTTTTGAAAAGTTTTCATTCGGTAAGCATACATTCAAAATCTTTTCATTTGTCATAAATATATTTCCAAAAACAAATTATAAGCATGTAAAAATAATTTAAATTATGTAAATTGATTTTATGTCCCCATTTATTATATTATGAGAAACTAAGAGAATTATAAAAAAAAAACGTATGTTTTCAATCTATCAAATTATTTCTATTTTAAAATTTGACAAAACTTCGCATACTTTGATGAAAGTGGAATGCTTTAAGCAAACTTTTTGAACTTCAAATTTTATCGCGATGTTGTATAAGCAAAACTTCTATTTCATAATTTTCATATCATTAGAGTTTAAAATTTTAAGTTACTATTATTTTTATTCATTTCTGAGAACTTATAATTTAACTCTCTTCTTTTAAATTCAAAAAATTGCTTTGTTAATTAGTGTTAGCAAACAATAACAAATATTCAATCAGTGTTTAAAAGACATGCGATAAATATTAAAGAAATATAAACAAATTTGTTATAAATATTTTTTAATTTTACAAGATTTTTTCGAATAAAAAAATAACAGTACAATATTTTTTTAACTTCTGCTTTAATTTTATTAAATTTTCATAAATTATTTGTTAAAAAATATTGAAAAGCTGAAAAATTTACCGATTATTTTACACAAAAATAACAAAAAATGTTTATTCTTAAAAAAATTAAATACAACAATCATTCTTGAATGTTGCGAAAAAAAGTAAATGTCTAAACTGCAATGAGCTTCAAAAAAATAAATAAAAAGTAAAAAAAAGTAACTCCTGAATTTTATTAACAAAACATTTTATCATAAATACATTAAACTGTCTTTTTGCGTGAGAAATTTTATATTATAGTTTTAAAAAGAATTGTAATTGAATGTTTAATACATGGTTGTAAGGACGTTAATTCTTTTACACTCACTGCACAACTTCTAATTCAAATCATTTAGAATTAATCATTAGACTACTTGGAATACTTACAGAGATACTTTAAGATATGAAGACAATTTATAAACATTAAAGTAAGAAAGGATTTAAAAAATTATATTTTCAAAGTATATTTTAATAACAAATTTCAAAATATAAAGTGCAATTGCAAAATGTTTAAGAATGACTAAATATTTTGATTTTCATGAAATCGATATTCTAAAAATAATAAAGGTAAGTAATTTTTATTTGGCGATCCAAAAAATAATGGAATTATTCAAACTTCAATTAATAAAATCTTGTTTCTTGAAATTATATTTCATTAAAGGCAAACAACTGTCGTTATCAAGTCTTCAATAAAGGACATTAGAGAGAGTAGACTTTAAAATACTTGCATTGAAGTTAAATAGATGTAAACCAAATACTTCATAAACAGACAAAAATGCTTGACATTGAAAGAAACTATTATGAAAAGAACTTTTATGAAAGTATGAGAAAGAAATTTGTTTTAAAAAATGAAAAAACGAAACAGGAGAGAATCTTAAGAAAAAATCATAATACTAATCAGTCACACAAATTGTGGGAAAATTCCATTTTAGTCATGAACTGTTTTCATTGTTTTGGGGAGAAATTAAGAAACAATATTGTAGAGAAGGCCAAATTTCACAAACTTATATAAGCTATTTAATAACATCTGTAACACATGACAAAATCTTACTTTGAGAGTACTTAATGAGTTATTATAATTTCTAATTTGCATTATACTGAATACTTGATGTACAGACATCCGTATTTCGGTACAAAAAAGCATCAAATATGAAATAAATAAGAGAATAATTATTCTATAGTAGGAATAGCCAATATTAAGTATCCTTTTTTATTATAAAATATCTTGAACGTGCTATTCAATAGTAACATAAATCTCTTTACGAGAAAACAATTTTAAAAAATAAGCATAATATTGCGATTAAAATACGAGTAGAATTTTGTTTCACTAACTGAAATTTAATATTATATAATATTGAAAATTAATCTTAATATCATCAAAAAAAATCCTGATTGTTACGTACAGAAAATACTTAAGCAATATTTTAAGTAAACTAACTTTTAGGAGATTATAAAATTTAATTACTTTATAAAATTCCGACAGAATACGACAAATTAAGATTAAATTGAAACATCCAATTTTTATACAAATATAACTTAAATTATAAAAAAATAATATTTAAGTGTAAGAAATCTCATATTTTAGATGTTATTAAGTACTTCATAAGAAATGATGAACAAACATCAAGATAATTGAAAAGAAGAAATCAGGAAGAAATTTATCTATAATGTTCACTTCACGGAAATTAGTTTGTTACTATTTTAGAACCGAATTGCCATAAATGTTATGTGAATATATTATGCAGAGAGAAACGAATATATTTTTAAAAAGCAGTGTAGCAATGGAAAAAAATTACGTCTTCTCTTAAAATATGTAATAAAAATGCATTTCCAAAAAATATATGCGTTTAAAAGGATATTAAAATAACAAGATATAGGGAATATCATAAACTGGGCTAAATACTGTTAAAAGTGAAAAATAATTTAATTTTTTAAAAAATCTGATCTTGTCGCAATTGCTTTATGGAGAATTTGCAGATAGTGGCTACTTTGATCTTATACAGTATTTTGGTGTAACTAAAGACACAAACTTTCACCAGACAAACCCAAAAAAATATGTATTTCTATAAAAAATTTATTTTTTATTATATTATAATATTGGTCAGTTTTAAAATTTTTAATCTATAAAAACTTAAAACATATTTTAATTTCACAAGTGTCTAGTTAGTTAAATTCTGCATTAATACTCAAATCCAAGGGAAGGGCAAAAAATTGTAAAATACTGAAATGAAATTCTTAAACAAAGGGAGGAAAATTTTGTTATGATAATAATCCCCAAATACTTTTGAAGAAATTCTCTAGCAGTGAAACATTTTTAATCTTACCTCGGCAAAGAATTCTTCCATAAATCCACTACCTCTAGTATCTTCAACGTTGACAGCAACATCATCATCACCTTGTGCCTAAAAATACATAGAATATTCATTAAAATAATAACAAAAGTAAATATTTCACATAACCAGAACATAGACATTAAAATTGACATTCTTAGAGCAAACCATAAGAGTAAAACACTTAAAATTAATTGCAATTTAGAAATTAGAAATCAAAATGCCAACCTGAAAATACTGAAGCTTTAATAAAAGAAGACTTCCATAGTTAAGTCTTCGCTAGGGACTCGTAATCAAATGCCCAACTGATAGAGAAATTTCGTCATCATAGCATATTATCGCCTGAAATCATGAACGGAAAAATCCTACTAATCAAGTATAAAATATAAATAAAAAGACCCTTTTAATAAGAGTTCTTTTTTTAAAGTAATTATGAAAGTTCAGCTCTATAGTTCGTTGTATTGGTTATACCCAAAATATGTCACGTCCAAATTTCGTAATACATCAAGATTTTTTAAAATTTGATTTCAAATACTTCAGATTAATGTTTCATTTCAATATGTACACATTTGCGTTCTAATCAACTTATTTAGATTATTCAATTGAAATAAACAAAAGAAAATTAATCTGTTTATTGTGCAGCATTATTAAATGACAAAAATGTTTCGCTATAATACTTAAAAATAAATAAATAAAATAAAATAAAATAAAAAATAATAAATAAATAAACTTGCCTAAGGAGATTTTCAATTGGGAATAACTCGTTATGTTTTTAAAGTTTTATTTACCAAAGATAAGCTCAAACTCATTCGGGAACCCAAGTGAATAACTCCGCAATTCGAATATTTCTAATCTAGTTTTAAAATATTAAACGTTTCAATAGAATTTCACTGAAATCTAATATGTAAAAAACGATCTTTAGTCATTATTTTAAAATAATATATCAAAGTTTTGGACTTAAATGTTTATAAATGAACTAGGCAAAATCTATCGGTCAACAATTTATGGGAAATGTTTTAAATCAACTTTGGGGTGGTCCAAAAACTTCTGCGAATAAACAACAAAACTAATTTTAAATATATGGTAAAATCTAATAGTATCCACAGTTTTGAAAATATTTCTCAACCATTTGGGTTTATTGCTCTCATTATATTTAAGATAAATAATCGAATTTGTTCTGATATTGATAAAAACAAATAAATAAAAACTGATTTTGAAACTAAAGTATTAAATGACAATATACCTCATACTTTTAAAATAATTTTTATGTTCAAAAGACTTGTAAGATAAAAAAAATCTTTAAATTTGGATTCAAATTTAGAAAACTTATACTTGCATCATTTGTATATATAAATTTTAATATGTACTCTGTGTGTAAACTTAAAGTAACGTTATTAGCATAATAGCTCGTATTTTTCAAGTAAAAAAATGCTAATTTATTTATAAGAATATTAAGCGAACGTTAGCTTTAAATAAACTAAGCAATTTAAGTTTGTAAATCTGCATGAAAAATGCAATTCAAGAGAATACTAAGTTGGCTGGTTGGGTTTTGTAGCGCAAGGTCCAAAAATGGACAAGCTGCGCCAACAAGAGAATACTAATAACGGGAGTCAAATTAATTTAAGTTTGCAAAGTTTGAAAACAAAAAAATCATTTTTTAAAATACTTATATCTTCAAGAAGCAAATTCTGCTAGTTATTCCTTGCTTACGGTTATTTGCAAGAGAGTCATAACATTAAAACATCAACTCACGAAGGAATCATTTAAAGCGGAAATTTCATTACTTTCGTTACCTTCTGATTTAAATTATCACAATATTTTCAATGTATTTATTTTCTCAAACAAATGCAACAATTTCAGAATAAATAAAAATTTTCACTCTCAAAATAAAAAAAGAAAAACATGGATATGATTCATTAAAAATGTCAGAAAATATAAAGATGAGACAAGAGTTCGAAAAAAACTAAAAATATTCAAAACTATTGATATGGAGCTAAACGATTAACCTAACAAAAAGTTTATATAATTCAGTGTGTGATCCTTTCTTCTCAATTTTAAGAGAAGGTTAACTGTAAGTAATTCATTAGATTGATTATAATGTGGTGTTTATTAGGAAATTTGTAGTACATTTTATAGCCTAAATTTAGAACACGAGGAAGCATCGAAACATGTTCCCATGAGAACTATTAATATTTATTATAGAACTCTCTAGAAGCAAAAGAAATTAAGACTCAACTGGTCTAAACACGTGCATAAAATTTGATATGCCCAAATACAAAAGATGTTAACCCCAATGCATTGAGCGTTCCAGCATGAAAGGTTCCCCCCCCCCGTTGTGCTTATTACTAAATTGTTGTGCATAATACCCTGAAAAATTAGATTTTAATAAGACAAGCGACCTTCCTGAACAAAATATTTGCTATCACTTTATAAAAGAATCTGAAACTAGAGAATTATTTATCTACCATACTTTTACGGATTTTCATGGTAAACTGAACTCACAAGGGCACTAGTTTTTCTCAAAAGAAAATTTTTAGTATCACATTAGAAATACCTGAGCTATTTCTGGAATAAATCACCAATACTTGAAATAAAACAAACGTAGTTGAACAAAATTAGATTACATGAAATAATAAAGAAATTAACTGTAAGTAAGATGCGTATAACGCTTGAGGTTAAAAATACTTTAAAAAAAACCCTGCACAACAGCTGCTAAGATAGATTTTCGATTTTAACATTTCAAAATTAAATTTTACAAGCAGTGGGAAATTTTAATTTTGATAGGTCAATATACACAGGAACATGTCTTCCACTTAGATATTAAGATCTTTGGATGCAGAACTCGTGACGATGTTTCATTTCAGCCCCTACGCATTAACAAAAACCCCAGAAGAAAATTTGGGAAAGAAATATATAAAAAGCAGGAGTATGATGTTATTTCTAGAAGAAAGCATATTTAAAAACACAAATGTAATTAGTCATTATACAGTAAAACATTTCAAAAAAAATTTTTTAGGTCACAACAGACATCCTCAATTTGTACAGTTCGTAATGAATTAAATTTAACCTTAAATAGGATGCAATTTCCAGATCCAGTTTAGTTAAAGGATTAAACTAAGCAACAGATATATCATAAATTAGAGTTTCATCAAAGATGCAGGTCTCCAAATTTTCGGTTAGTATCTTCAGAATAAGTAGAATTTTCTTTTATTACCTTTGATTATTGGGAACAAAAACCACCAAATTTGAGAAAGGACAAAACATTTTTACTATAACGACGCGAATTAATCCGAATATTTGAGTGCAGCTTATAAAATAAGGTGAAAATACTTTAAACATTCTTTCCCAAAATACGGATTTTATTCAATAGAATTGTCACAGAAGACAGAAAATCTCATCAATGCATTTTCCGCTCTTTAAAAATTAACCTGATGAATAATTTTTCGCAAATCTCACAGTATTCAAGTCTTAATAGAAAATACAAGCAACTTATACACGCATATCAACAAACATCTATCCAATTAACAGCCATTTAAATTTTAAATAAATATTAATAAATACAATTTTAAACATTTTCTAATAAATTAATTTAATTAAGAAAATGGGAAAATTTCAGCTTAAAAATATTTATATTTTATATCAACTTTCTTCAACGAAGCAACTGCACCGAAATATAGATTTTATAACATAGTTTTCGAATATTGTACAATACGATTTTAAAAATCAAATATTAAATTAATTTTTATTGTATGTAAACATAATAAAAAAATGGATGAGCACTTCAAATCAACGCATCAGATATTATAAAACACACACTAATTAAAAAGCGTGATTCCATCCCTTTTCAAACGCTATATAATGAATCACCTTCATCAAAAGCCCACACATATTTAGCTCATAAAATTACAGCTTAAAGCCGACAAATAGGGTCATAAAAAATAACCTTAATGAGACCAATTTTCACGAAAATATTAACCCATCTCAAAATGCTCGTTAACAGAAGGAAAAAAAAAATTTTAAGCTGCTCCTAGAAAATAATCCAGCTATTTTTCTTTTTATGATTCCATCTTTAAAAATTTACTTCGGAAATTAGAACATTAAAAGCTATTATAAATTAATTTTTTCTTTAAGAATCCGAGAAAAAATTAAAAAGAAAACAGGAAAAAAATAGATTTGAAAGACGATTATAAACAATTGCGAATAAAATTATAAACAGAAGAATTTATGAGCATATATATATATATATATATATATACATAACATACATATGTATACACATACATATATATTTATATACACATAACATACATTGTTGTGCATGCGATTCTCGGTCCTTGAGGTTAACGTGTTAGGAGTATTCGATAATCATCAAGCGTTTTGTAATTTTGAATTACTTGTAAGCCGAATTTCGTAATTGTGAATTCGTAATTTGAATAAATAACGAGGTCACACCTGAGCTGGACCATTTTCTTTACAACTACGCCATAATAGTGGAAGAACTTTGGGCGACAAAGATTAAACATGTCCCATTGAGCTAAAGCAGCCAGTGATATAAATATCTGCTCACACTCCCAATCACTCGCCGCGGCAAAAGATGCTTCACTTTGGTAGTTTTAAGGGAAGCGACATGAAGCTGTTGAGCCGTTAGGAGTAATCTATATACAAAAGCATATTTACATTCATACATAGAAAGTAAAATAGTTATAAATCCCAAAATAAGAATTTAGATGTATATAATAAGAATTTACATTTATTGTATAACTGAACTATCGGCAATTCAAAACTTCGATAGATGTCACGATAACTGGATTACTCAAATAACTAAAGATTTAAAATTTTAACCCGCACTTTTTGCATATATCAAAGAAATCATATTATTTAGGTCAAATAAATTAATAAATGCATCCCTATATTTTTGATCTTATGTCACAAAGGAATAAAAAGATGCAAGCTTAGAACTAAAATTCAATATGTATTTATTCTTTTAACCCTTACAATTATGAATGAATGATTCTAATATGATTTTGGAAAAATTTAGTACTGTCCTTAATATTATAAAACATCAAAAACTTTAATGAGTCAAATTTTCTAAAAAACTACTAAATTAAAAGGTTTTTTTTTAAAAAAAAAAAATTAAATGTTAAATTAATAGAACGGTGTATATATTATGACTATTCAAATATTGTTTATACATATTTTAACTAACACAATATTTTCATTTGTTCAAAAAAATTTTTAAATTATTAACTTTAATTTAATAACTTAGCTATCCAGTTTTTTTTTTTTTTTTTTTTTTTGTTACAAGAGATTTAAGTAATTTTTTTCATAATTGTACACTATGATGCATTTTCTAAATTTCAAGAGGCGAAGTGTTTACAAATATAAGTATCCAGCTTGATTCTTGATAGAAATCCTTAAAATAAATATAATGAGAGTGAAATGCGTCTAAAATTGATCTATTTATCTCTAAAGAAATGATAATGTAATCCGAACGCAAGTACCAATGCACGCAGGTGAAAGTTTCATGCATTTAATGCTTTCGGCATACATAGAAAATGTTAGCTTTTCTCATTGGTTTTTTTTTTTTTTTTTTTTTTTTTTTTTTTCCATAAGTCAAATCAAAGCAGTGGTACGAAACACCAGATATACTAGGAGTATTTCAGAATATTTAACGGACTAGCAAAGCGTAAGACATGCGTTGCGTATCAAAACGTATGAATAAAAGAAAACAGGTCTTGTTGATCTACTTTATGAAATTTTTTTTAAAGCAATAGTACTATTTCAATTCATTAAACTTGTATATAGTTTTTGTAAGCAAAAAAAGGAAAAAAGTCGTTTATTGAATTTTAAATCTGTAATGTAATATGTAATCCTCCATTAATTATATGGATTTTAAGCAATGTTGCTTAATAATGTATAAATATTTGTCGTTTTTTTGTGTGAATTCAGTAACACGAGCGCGATGAGTACATACAATTTTTTTAAACTTATCCATGTTGAAATAAATAAAAGTCAGAATCAAAAATTATTCTTTGCCGCAATAAAATTATTCTCATTCAATGTTAAAAAAAATTGCATTTATGTTACAAAATGTAATAGCACATACATATACACATTATGTACAGAATAACCATAGCATATTAATTACAAAATTAAAATCTAAATAATGCACTGTATGCTATGAAATGTATTAGGATAATTTTCTCATGTGTGTGAAAAAGCAGAAACATATTGTTCAAGAAAAAATTTAAATGCTTGGAAAAGTTAAAAAAAAAACACTTATAACGAAAATTCCCACATTCTATAATTTATAAGTTTTCAAAAAGAGTTTAAACCACAGGGAGATATAATTAGAAAAAATTATAAAGAACTATATCCTCCTTCATCTTCATTTTGTACTTTAGCTTTTTTAATTTATATATATATATGTTACCGTGAAAGACCGAAATCAGAGAATGTCGACATTCACCGGTGAATGTCAACACATACCAAAAACGTTGGTGGAAGACCGTACAATTGATTACATTTCTTGTACTTTCGGACCATCGCCGGTATATGTCGACAATCACAGACAAGCTTTGGTGGAATTTGAAAAGATGATTAAAGAGCTCGAAAAGGAGATAACAGAAGGCAACGTCAACAAAAAGGTGCGGCCTAGAGCACGTTGTGTTTTGCTGGAACACAAGGTCAACAGAGAGGCGAAAAGATAAGAAAATGCAAATCTGCATTTCTCCTCTCCGGATACGGAGAGATGAAACGCATATTCAAGATTCACCATTAGTGCATTGTGGATGTCGACATTTGCCGGTGTAAGTGAGAAATGAGGATATCTAGCAAATATTTCGGACATACACCAAGCGACTATGTGATTGTTGACATTCACCAGCGAATGTCGACATTCTCCAGATTTCGGACTTTCACGGTAACATTATATATATATATATATATATATAAATATATATATATATATATATATATATATATATAATTAAAAACGTTTCCTTCAAGAACATAAATTTAGCCTCTTAACCTCAACACGCTTTTGTCAGCAAAATTATCATTTTGCCATATTTTCGTAAATTTCACTAATGCAAACTTCAATTTTACTGATTTTAAATAACAAGCTTTTACTATCGACATCTTTCAAAACAAAGTTATAAAAATATTTACACTGAATCCGAACTTGAATACAGTTGAGTTTCAACAGCTTTTATTGAAGCTGTTAATTTAATATAATAAATTCCATAATGATAGTTGCCTGAAAAGAAAATCAATTCAAACGAGAAAAAAGAATAAATGAATTTAAATTAAGAGTAGATAACAAGAAGAATAGTTCAATATTTTTGTTCTCTTTAATTTTAAAATCAAAAGTACGATGTAAATAAATATTCCGTAGATAGCAGTTAAAAAAAGAAAGCATCAAAAATCTTCTCAGTTCGTATTTCTATTAACAAATCTTTTCATTTTCGATTTAATCAAAAATTAAATTTAAAAATAAAAAAGAAAGAAACACATCATTTCCCATAGTTAGAAATCAATATAAAAGATTACTATACTTTAATTTTTAAGGAAAAAATGCATTATTTCGTGAATTACCATCCTAACATAATGCAATGATCATATTAGAATGACTTAATTAAGTAGTTGGATATCGTTCAGAATGTAAGCCTAAAACTGATAGATGGATTTGCAGCTCTAAGGTAAGTTTTTGCACGCGATAATTAATCTCACAGGCAGCTCGATATAAAGTAGATTTCGCACCAAAACATAGGTCACGAGACATCCATGTCCTAGTCAAACTCACTAACTTTGGAATTGAAAGCTGAAACTCTAAATCATTAGCTACTATCTCAGCATATCATACTAAAAAAATAACTAGAAGACGAAGAAACGCAATTTTAATAAAATTCAAAACTTTAAACAAGATTTACATAAATAACTGTAAGAAATATATTTAAAGATTAAAATATTTAAAATATAAAATTAATGTCTAAGAATAATTTTAGCTAACAAAGTAACACATAAAAATTCTGTAAGTCATTTAATGCATAATGAAAAGTTTATGAAACAACTCTGAAAAAAATTCCTTTTCTAAAAAATCCTCAAAAGAGACAGAATGAAAATGATACAACTTAATTTTCTTTCTAAAGAAAAGACAAAAAGCAGTGATGAATCATAAATGGTCATGGAAGCACGGTGTATCAGATAACTCCATTTCCCTCCACTAAGAAGAGTGGCCCGACAAAGGGTGTGTTATTTCGCCTCAGAATTAAGTGGAGCGTTATGCGAATCACTGAAACATTTAATAAGGCATTATGCTCGTCGAAGCGAATCTTTTAGTACACTCGGGGACCCCGAAACTTTATTAACTGCAGTTAAAGAAAGGAAGCCCAGGCCAAGTTTTAGTTGAGCACTCTATTCGGGAAAGGATCCCATTCTTCGATCGATGGTATAGAATCGGAGCAGACAACTGCGCATAGAACAAGAAAAATGAACAAATAAAACTGACGCCTCGGTAATTAAGGCATTAACACATATCCAAAGAAATCGGGGCCGTTTATTCATTGGAGACGCAGACAAAGTTTGATATTTTGCGTCTTCACACATCGGCCTTCATTAAAGAAAGACTACGATTCTATGACTGACATACTCAAAAATAAATGACTTTTTACAAAAAGTACGATGAACAAATATTTTTATTCAATCCTTTTCTTAATTCTTTAACTTAAATTAATAAGTTTCTTAGAAATGAAAATAAAGATATTGATTTACTTTACTATGACAGATTGATATGTTTTAAAATCATACATAACTATCTCTTTCCAATAAAAAGAGCTTTTAGAATAAACGTGACCTCGGATGTTTTAGGTTCACAGCAGAAAATCTTATTGAGTATTAAAAGTTAAATATTTAAATACAAGATTCTCTCAACGAAATACTTAATAACAATTTATGAGGTAAGTATTTTAGTAATTTTCTTGTGTTTGTTGAAGCAGGCGCGTAAGAAATTTCTGCGGCAGGACACAAACTATTTTAACTTCCTTCCTTAAAACATCATAAAATTTCGCTGATTAACAGAGATAGAGATAAAAATCAAATGATAAATTTGGAAATACATATAAAAAATATAAATAAATAAATAAACAGTTTACTCTGCTAATAAGAATTTAATTAAGGAGTAAGCACAAATTAGATAAAGCAATCGCTTAGAAGACTCAAAAACATGTATGTAATGAGAATAAGCAAATAAGATTTCTGATCTATTTTGTCTGAAAATAATCCTGGAGACTTGTGTTTTAATACTCACTGCAATTGTTAATGCGTACTTCAGAGGGACCTTTAAATTCAGCTTTAAATGGAAGCAAGATAGCCTATTTAACAAAGAGAAAAGGTAATTCCAAAAGTGATAATCTAAAACAGACCCTAAATAATATGCCAAAAAAAGGGAAAACTTATTTCTTATTCACTCTTGCTTTTTTTTTTTTTTTTTTTTTTTTTTTTTACAGAAATTAAAGACTCGAATTAGATGCAAATAGTTTTCTATATTTTAACATTTACCATGTCATAAGTTCAGAACATTCATAATTATTGTTTTGATATTCTAAAAATAATCATCCTTAATTTTAAAACTACTTCTAAATTTTCGAAAACGTTAGAACAATTCTTTTTAATGAATAAGAAAAATTCTTGTCAAAATATTAAAAAAATTTGTTTTAGCACATACTATGATATAGATGACTTATCTCATCGAAATTTTCATTTTGTACCGAAAATACTACATTTTGCTTTTTAAAAACGTTATAAATAACGAATTAATTGGGTTTTCTAAATTTCGATTTAATTCTTTAATAAACGACTGTCACATATTACATGAAAATCTTCAGAAGTCTACTACAAGAATCCGGAGTGTTCCAAACGATCGCACGCATGTATGTGGTGTAAAATCCATTTTTAGTGCAATAGAGATGCAGTTAGAGAGAGCACCTTTTTTCTTAAAATTATCCCTATTGGAATCGGAGTGAGACCATTGACACTCGTTTAAATTTGTGATATGCTAGAGCATCCCGACACGGAATTTCGAGACACACGAAGAACATTTTATTTATCGGTAACTTTCCTGGGTTGACCGTGGAAATTTCCTGTGTTTTTCTACACTTTGATTAATTTCAGCAATAAACGAATGATTCCAAGCACATGTTACATGAAAATCTTCAGAAGAGTCTTCTACAAGAATCCAGGATGCAGAATGAAAATGCGGCTCTTGGATCCACATGAAAAATCATTCTTTTCAAATTGCTTTATTTATTTTTTTTTCATATTAATCGGATAAAAAAAGGTTCTAAATGACAAAAAAATTTATCTTGTTTGCTTTCTGCATGCACATGTGTGATGGGTGAGTGTTTAGAAATTTTACTTTGTGACATGTTAATACAGTCAACTGTCAAAGAAATCTGTCCCAGAGATATATTGGAGTTTTTTGTAAGGTACTCCTTGGTTCAATCTAGGACGTTGTTGATTTGGTTTGTTTGCTTTGTTTGCTTGAAGACCGAGATGTGATTTGAATCCACGAAACGTTAATCTGACGGTCAGAGAGCTGACTATTCGGTTGCTAACTCGACGACCTATTGTTGAACACCGGGAGATATAGATGTTATATTTCTACGTTTTGCACGTATTCAAGTTGGAATGGTAGTTTGAAAGTTTTCCAAGCTACACTATTTATACAGCCTACTATTTATGAAAAGAACTACCGGAAGTCAAGACGACTTAGATATTCCAATCAACGTAAAAAAAATAGAATTGAGTAAAACAATTGCTTATTACACGGTGTCATAATTAAGTATATGCGAATAATTTTTAAAAAAAATTTTATATCTACAAAATATTCGTTCGTTATCTACTTTCAAGGGTAATTATTTAAATCATGAAAAATAATATATTTGTTGCACTATGGCTTACTAGTATCGTTGAACTATCGGATCAATAATCATTAACAAGTTCCTTCAGAAGTACACTGCTGAAAACATTAAGGCGATATCACGATTTCGGTATGAAAAACTCAATTATAAACCACATTTTTGAATAAAAAGGAAATAGAAAAGGTTTAAAAGAAAAATTACAACGTTCATAAAATTAAAAATATAAAAAATGTTTCTGTATTAGAAAATTACGCGTTTTAAATTTTAAAAAATGAATGAGACCATTAGCATTTGTATGGATTAAATACCACTGATATGAGTTGAATAAGCTTTGCAACAATGAAAAAAAAATCTAACAGGACTTGGCCTGTAATGCCATCGATCACCTTGAGGCGGTTCAACATAACGCATTGTAGTTGAAACAGTAGTTTTTGAAAGTGTTATTTATGGACAATGGAATTCACAGAAAAAAATGATGATATCGTATATTTGCAATAATACAAAATGAGAATAGGTATTTTCACTAACGATTAGAAGAAAGCGCGCTATGAATGCCACTTAATAGCAAATAGTACCATCAGAGGTTTCGGATAGAAGACTCGCTCCAAACTGACTTTACAATGCAGATTTGTGTTGGAAAATATGTTTGTACTTCGTTGACATAAAACCACCATGCTGACCGCATAAAAAGTGTACACTGAAGCATCTCGAATTGCGATGGGATGAGTGAAGCAAATGCTTTTACACACAAGTCCAGATTCTGTGCTCATGAAAACAGGTGAATTTTCATGAGGAAGAAATTGGGTACGCGGAATAATCATTCATTTATTGTGATTTGGATATTGCGGAATGATGGAGTGGGCTGTATTTCTATCAATGACTACAGAGAAATATAAATTATCAAGAATGGAACATGAGCTCAGAGATATAGGAATAACATTCTCAGATCTATACCCTGCAATAATCGGAAATGATTTCATTCTCAACGGATGGTAAACACTAGGTCACATCATGATAGATAGAAGATTTTTTTTCCACAAAGGTATTTTTTCAAATACATTAATCAGCACATATTCTCACCCTATATGAACCCTATAAATCGTGTTGGCAGTATCCTTGCGAGAAGATTTACCAGTAGTTTATCGCCCCTGAAAACTCAGAGTTGGAAATTTCTTTTCCACAGGAGAAAAAAATACCCCATCTAATAACGTCATTTGTCTTATCCTTCATAATTATGTAACATTGCTTTCAGTCAAGAAAAATCATGCTCTTTATTGAAACTCATTTAATTAATGTGTGCATAATATAAAACCAAATATCATATTTTGTTTATATATATTATGCACACAAATGGACCTTTTTTATTATTAACAAGTATTATAAATAAAATTCAATGAATCCTTATTTGTTGCTTATTTTCCTTTTATTTCACATCACCTATGAATCATTGATCAAAATAATTACTCATCCTTACAAAATATTTTATATCATTATAGCAATAATTGTTTTGATCTGTGCATTTGGCAAATTTAAAATGATTTACGAAATTAAATTATTGTGCCTGACGAAAAACCAATAAAAACAGATATAACATCAAACGAATAAATTAAAACATGAAAATGATTGTTTTATCAATAATTAAATTAATTACAGTTAGATAATTATTTTTCAGGTTTTTATAAGAATTTCAGGCCATAAAATATTTCACATGAAACAGTAATTTATTTTCTTTAATTATTTAATACTAAAACTAAGTAAAAAACAAAATATTGGCATTAAAACAATATTTCAAAATTTTGAGCACAAAATATTCACATAAATTTTTATACTTTACAGTGAATAAATGATTATGTGGGAGGACTATTTCTGGCATATTTAATAATTTAAAAGCAAAATATAAATCAAATAAGTATATTAAAAAAGTCATTTAGGAAGATTTTATTTAAATTTTATTTTTATTAATAGAGTATTTTGTACGGTTAAAATTATTTTAAGCAGGATAAATTTTAAGATAGAGAAAAAAATATACACAAAATAAAAATAAAAAAAACTCAATTTTGCATCAAAATACTTTCGCAGTATTAAATTTTATTGACGTAATAAATCGAAGAATAGATTGCTATTCCCATTTCCTGGTGAGTAATAAAATACCCTAAGCGCCAAGCTTGAATTATTTGCTATGAAGTTCCTATAGTAACTTTGAATATGACCGTATTATAAGAATTTATTTCAAATTTATTATATAGAGAAATGAAAAACATTGAAATCCTGGATTTCATAATAAAAACTCATTGGAAGTCCTTTTTCACATTGCAGACTATTTTTGATAAATGTAATTAATGAATAAATTGAAATTCATTTTTATGGTATTACACAACACACATCCTTAAATTTACAATAACTTAAGGAGATAAAATATTTTAAACATTTTATATAATTTGCACTTATTTTTTTAAAATATTTGAAAATAAACACACACAGATTTTATATATATATATATATATATATATATATATTGAGAAGTTTCAATATTTCACTATTTGTAAATTTTCAGGAAAATTAATGTAGCTTATATGAACTTCAGAAAAATATCCATTAAATTAAATGAAAAAAAAAATGCTTATCAAAGATGTGTTTAAAAATTAAAAAACATAAAATTTTATTCTTTCACTATATATAGAGTTATTTTCCTAACAACTTAATTCCTAAGGCAAATATCACTTTAAGCTAAATCTTGTATTGCTCTTAACGCAGTCACACAAGGAAAAAGAAAATCTATCTTCAGCCACGATAATTGTACTGTGCCTTTCACTCACTTACTTCTCACCTATGACACCTATATGAATAAAATATATTATGAAATATATCGAATAAAAATAATAAAAGTACTGCAGCTAGTGAACTAAAAGAATATATCACGCGGTCGACCATTCGACAATAAGCTGAGCTTAAGCTCAATAAAGAGTCGAGCGCAAAGTTTTCATATGATTAGATATAATATGTTTAATAAAATGTGACTAATACTCCATTTTGAATCAATTATATTACAAATAATACACTTACATTGTATTATTAAATTGTTCTAATCAATCAACATAATAAAAGGGTAATGCTTTGTTTTAATCATGGTTGGTTGGTTGGGTTTTGTGGCGGAAGGTCCAAAGAGGACAAGCTGCGCCAATTGTTTTAATCATGAGACAATATTTCAGATTTCTATTCAAATTTTCTTTCAAGTTATTGATGATTATGGTTATTATTGACGAGGGTGAGAAATTGCATTTAATAAATTCAATTTTTTTATCTTATTAATAACCTGTTAAATACATAAAAAAGTTTTAAACATAAACATAATTCTAAAAGTTTTTTATTGCTAATTTGCTGAGACTTAATGAAATTTTAAAATTGAGATTCATGCTGAAAAGCATTTCTTTTATTTTGCGTGTTGTTTTGGGCATATCTTGTTTCAGATTTAATAAAACATGGAAGTTATTTAACATTATTTGCCGTATTTTTAGACTACATTTTAAAAAGAATTACAGAATGTTGATTATACAGATTGGCTTACTTATATTTTTCTTGGAACTGTATGGTTACTTTTTATTATACACATAAGGATTGATTTAGCAGAGTACAGTTTAAATAAAGTGGATTCGGAATCACTGCGAACACATAAAACCCACGAGGTAGAAATCGGAACCAGGAATTGTAGAACAGAAGGGTATAACACTATCGTTTATAGCTGCCAGCTTGGCGTTTATGTCGATAACCGTGTAATATTTGTTAATTTACTCCATTAGTTTTACGCTTTACTTATTTTTATTCAAGACTTATTTTTAAAAATTTAATCAAACTTAAACAGGTCAACAAGAAATATTAGTCTTTATAGATTCCAATTTCTACAATATTTATTATTTAAAATTAAGAAATAAATGAATAAAAACTATGTTTACATGTGTTACAGACAAACTGTTTAAAATGCTACCAAAAAAAAAAAAATTTATATACTTAGCATTTCAAACAAATTCGAAGTACCAACAGAAAAAATTGTGAAAATTAGGAAGATACGAATGAAAACACTAATAAAAGCAATGTCAACAATAAATCTACAGAGAACTACTTCATTTCATTTTTTGAAACTGTTTAAATTAAAAAAAAGAGAGAGATAAAACTCGAAAAATGAAAAGTATGGGAAAAAAATCCTCATTAAAACAGAAAGAAAGAACAAGAGGATCTTAAAAAAATTGGCAAGAGAAAGACGAAAAAAATTATCCGTTGCAAAGATAATTTTTTTATACTCAGTTGTTTTAAAAAGCAAAAGCTGATTTCTTACTGATTAATAGCTCATCATATTTAGTTGGCTGAATGAACAAGACAAACGAGATGTCACCATTATCACCCAGTTAAAACAACAAAACAAGTTGGACAAAATAAAAGCAATTCATTTCCCGCTTGACAGCTGCCCAACAAATTAGTTGACTCCCATTAAATTAAATTCGTGTGCTCTAGTTGGGAATATAAGTGTGTTCGTCGCTTTTACAGATGAATGCCAGGGTGTGGTGTATTTGACGTTTCCAACTTAGCACATTTCTGATGATTAGATCATAATAGAATATAATAAAAAACATTTAATTTTAAAATATTAATTTTTTCAGCAATTTAAATTTTATTAAGCGTAGTTTATTGATCATGCACTGAAAATATTTAAAAAAAAAATCTATATTAAAAAAATGAATGTGCATGAAAATAACATTTAAATAAATAATAATCTAACTACTTTATATGAGGTTATCTAAATGTTCACATTACTGAGAATCTTCAACATTCATGATTACAAAACAGAAATACATATAATACGTAATATTAATCTATTATGTTTCAAATAAACTAATTTTACAGACAAATTCTACGAATTTATTTTAAATAGATTTCGAAAGAAATGCAAAATAAAATTATACACTCTTCGTATTCACACACTATCAATGATTTAAAATATGTATTTAATTATACACACATTAAGAGATAATTTGTAATATCTTCAAATAATGATCAATTTAGCTGATAAATTCCGCAGATTTCTTTTTTTAATTGGTTACCAAAATATATATAAATAGAGGATAAATTAAAATGAAATTCAGGACAATCTGAGGAAATTTTTTTAAAAATATTTAAGAGACTTTATAACGAAGAACACAATAAATTTAATTATCTTTAAAGATTTTGTTTCTTAAAAAAAATTATATTTAAAATATACATAAATTTAAATCGTTTTCATATGATGAAACTAAATTTCACAAGAAATTTAACAGAACTCTTCAAATTTAAGCCTGATTTAAAATACTATAAAAACAATATTACTTTATGGCTATAGTTTGAAAATTGAGAAATCTGGATATGATTGATGACATTATGTTTAAAAAAATTAAATTTACCTAATCATTTTATTTATAGACGGATGTAACAGAAGCTATAGGAATGTTCTCTATACATGGAAAAATCAATGTATGTCACGAAAAATAATATTTGTAGAGACCTTTATTGGAAGATGAGCCAGACAATATTATGGAAACTATTGAGAAAGCAGGTTTGGTTTGCTTCTCGCTCTATAGATATTATTTACATAAGGGTTAATGATAGGGATTAACGATTTAGGGTGAATTCCGAACCATTATAAGCATCACCATCAGAGGAGAAAATCGAATGCATGAATAAATTGCTGAGCAACTAATCAGTTATTGGTTTATTACATTGGTAGAAAAATGTCAATAAGAAAATTATTCGGGGTCGTTTAAAATGGGGCAAAAAATGATACACAGTAAGAAAAGCCAAAATTATAAAGGCGAATTTTGATAGGAACAATTTGTATAATTCCTCAACTATATTATATACAGAACCACTTGCTTTCGGCGAGTTCAATTATGTAAATACATAGGTAACAAAGATTAAAGAATGATTGAAAATTTCTAATTAAATACAGTACTTGTTTACAACTGAAAATTACAAAATTGTAATATGTGAAATAGTATTGATTTGAATTGAGTAAGAATCTAAAGCAAAGCTACCCGGAAATAACTCAAGATTTATCTTATTATTCCCAAATGACACAATATAATTTTGCATTTGGTTGAAGGACTTGGGAAAAATTGATCAACATATCTGAATGTCTTGCGCATATAAACTGAAGAAATAACCTAACCATATACCTCCACGTTCTTTAAAAGTTTACTTCGGAAAATTTATTTGTTTTGCTTTTTAATCCTCGATCATTTTTCAGACGATTGATAATACGACTAAGACCAAGGGCTTAAAATGGATTCTGGACCAACATTATAAATCCACTCTCGAGCAAGGAATTAAACCTACAAACAGTGAAATAGAATACGAGAAAGTTAACCAATCACAGGCTAACTCGTGTATACAGGGAAAGATGGAGTGTATATCTACTCGAAATGCGGTGCTCAAAATTCATTAAAATGATTCTCAATGTTTTAGGACAACAACTAATATATAAAATCATTCCTAAACACCTAGTAGATAATGTTAAATCAAAACAGCAAGTAACACTCGTCCAACTCTACAGTGGTTCAAGAAATGACGAGTTGACTCGTCAGCGTATTTCAACGAGTTAAATAGATATTCGACAACCACATTGCCAGATGTAGTGATAAGATAGAACAGCTTCTCTCAGCTGCCTTATGCATAGAACTTCTGGAATACTTAAAATAATCAAGTATCATTAGTTAAAATCATAATAGAATTGCTAATAGTTTATACTCCGTATCAACAAAGATTGAGAATCTGTAATAGCAAACTGTAATTCATTTTCCCAGATTACAAGTACTTTATATATATATATATATATATATATATATATATATATTCGATTAAAAAAGAAAGAAAAACAAGATAGTGCAATTATAATTTGCAGATTAGCACACATACAACTATAATTAAGAGTTCTCTTAATACAAAAATGATACGAATCAGATATTTTTCCGAATTCATATTACAGTAATTTTCCCTTAAATTCTAGAAGGCGTAGAAAATTAATGATAAAAGTGTAAAATACACATTTGATGTTGAATTATTGTTATTAAAGTAAAATTTTAGTAAATAAAAAGTGAAAATTACATTTTTTAAAAAAAAGCAAAACACTTATTACAAAAAAAAATTAAATATATACAATTAATAAGATTTTATTTCACTAAATTATTTACGTATTTGCATTTACATATAGAATTTTCTTTTGGTTTATTCCTTTAGATATCAACATAGAAATAATAAACCATAAAAAAAATCAATTATAAAATACCAAATAACCGTAAAACCTTAACATTAATAATACATTGAGTAAAAATATTGTTAAAAATACTAAAAATTTTATTCTTTCATAACTTTTATGACAGGAAAATAAATTTTTAAATGGTTAATTGTTTTCTCTTGAGTTAGATTTAAAACTATAGGATATGGTGTTAATGAATGAGTGTTCGAAACGTACCTCAAGATTCAAGTGTGAGTGTGTGTGATTCGGTAATCAATAGCTAGCTTTGTCATTAAAATGGATTTACATAAATATATTTATGTTTATTCTTAACTAATAAACGAATTATCGTATGAAAATTTCAATCAAAATAAAGCTATAAAATAGCATTTAAAATATAAAGTTTAAATAGCATTAAGAGTTAGGAATTATCCGATTTGCAGTAAAATATTAATAAATTAAAATGTGATTTTTCGTTTATACAAAAAAAATCTAAATTTGCTTAAGTTATACAGGCTTTAAAATATTCTTAATATGCTTGTGTAAGAAACTTACTATCTCCAAACAGAGCATTACCTTAAAATACTATTTATTTCGTAATTTTTAAAATGGATTTAGTTTAAAATGACAAAAAAAAGAACCTTTCATACAATTTAAATATAGATAAAAATTTCAGAATTTTCATTAAAAAAAATTTTTAAAAATTAAAAAAAATCAATAAAATAAAACGTTAAAATATTTTAAAATGGAACTAGAAAAATTTTAGCAAAATGCTCAACGCTTTGTAATATAAAAAATTTCTTTAAACTTTTATATTTACTTTAGCAAAAACATAAATATTTGTCCATCCACAAAGAAAGTTTTTCAAGCATGTTAAAAAATTTTTCAATGAAAATAAGTTAAGAAAAAAATCGCAAAAATTACATTAAAAAAAAGAAAAGAAATTTATTCTAGAAAAATCTATAATACACATATGCTTATCAATATAAAATTTTTTTGTTTAGAATTCACACAAGACCAATTAATTAATGCTTAACAAGAATACTATGATTTATTAATACACCTAAGTCTGTTTTTACACGGTAGATTGGTTCCAGAAGAAGCCGTGTAAAAAAAAAAACGTGTAAAAAAAGACATTGATCTTATACAAAAATGGGTGATTTGTTCCTAATCTCTAAAACCTATTAAAATTAGTGAAAAACAAGAATTTTTAAGAACAAGAATTCATGTTTATTTTATTAAATCAAATATATAATGCTTATTTTCACAAGCATAGTAATTAATGATAAAAAAGATATGCACTCTAATCTTAAAAGTAATATAAATTAAATGTATGGCAAGTTCAGGAACTAAAAAACTATGTTGTGAACGAAAAGAATAGGTTATTCAATTTTTAAGGTAAAAAAATAAAATAAAATAGAATAAGTGATAATCATAAATACAACAACATAAATTTAATTGCTGTCGTCATCAGTTATTCGTAAATAACTGAATAAATACAAAATATTTTTTGGCTTACCTTTTATCTTAATGCGTTAAAATTAAATTTAATGGAAAATCAAATTTGCCTGCAAAAAATTTCTTTACCAAACACGTCTTATTGCATTGACAGTTCACAAAATATTAACACGTTTCAATTGCTCTGACCAGTAAATTTTATTGTATGCATATAAAGGGAATTCCCCTACTTGTTTGTACGCGCTAAAGGGGAATTCACTTAAATCTTTAAGCTAGTGTTCGCAAACTATCGATACTATCGATGGTTTCAGACTTTTTTCTTTCATAAATACTTTTTTGTGATATGAACATACTTCGCAAAAATTAAATTTGACAAAAAAAATTTAAGTACATAAAATTTCAAATCGTGCTAAATGGAATAAAATGTGTAAAAAAATTAAAAATATTCAATTTTCAAACCGTGTTATATCAAAACCGTGTACAAAAAGACCGTGTAAAAACAGACTTAGGTGTATATCTATTCTAACTATTCATTGGTTTGTCGCACAAAAATCAATTTTTTGCACATGAAGACTAATTAGCCCGGGACCTACGACTAAAAGATTCTAACTATAGAAATCGAAAAACAATGGTAAAAACAACACAAAAATTATTAAAGAAAACAGCTAGTAATGAAAAGTATCCGACATTCGCTCAAGAAATGTCTCCTTGAATTTTAAAGTTGTCCATAATTAGGAAAAAGTGCGCGTTAACAAAATCAACATTTACTTATTTTTATCTATTAAAACTAATAAAAATTAGTAGAATAAAATAATAATGAAATGAAATTTATGGCATCAAATGTATCGATACTAATGAGCATTAGATCACATAAAAATCAGAGTGCGTGGAAAACCAAAATGGATAAAGTGATTAGTTAATAAATATACGTTTCACAAATAGCTTTTGATATGATAAATATGTTTGCAACCAAAGGAAACAAAATTATCATTCGTTATCAACAGCTCCAAAATTTGATGATACGAAAGAATCATTCACAAATGAAAGAGTTAGGAAAACAAAATGGAGAAAAATGCCAAGTATTCTATGATTTTTCTACTGCCCTCAAATAGCGTTTTCACAAACCTATATAAATTCAACAAGGAATAAAAATATTGATTTATTTATTGTTTGTCATTATTTCAGTTAAACCAAAAAAAAAATAAATAAATAACTCCAAACAGGTAGCCACAAAACTATTTATAATGGATCTAAGAGAACAATGTATGATTTAAAAGGTTATCAACCTCAAAAAAGTTTAAATACTCCGGACTTAAAGCAAGAGTTTGTAAATTATGCTGCGTATATGTACCGAGAAACAATCGGCTTATGAAAAATAATCGTTTTTCAAACACATAAAAATATACATAATGGCGAAAAAATGACGAAATGTACTTAAAAAAGAAACTATTCAAGAGCTTACGTTAAAAAATGATACTTTTTATTTAAAAGCCCAATAACTTGCTCACAACATGAAGATGAAAATAAGAGTATATAGTTGCTTAATATTTTTATCGTCTTTAGACTGAACATAGATGCAGAGAATATTCAAAGCGGAACTTTTCAAATAATCCCGACTTTAATGCTACTTTATTTCCATACGTTAAGAATAAACTTTTCCAATAACATGCTCGATTTTAATGAATTGAAAGCAATATCTTCTTTTACAATTAATATTTTTTTAAATTTCCCAATTTTTTACCAAATATTCTCTTGTTTTAAACATCTTAGATCAAGAGAGAAGATTTTGTTCTTTATCATTTTCTTTTAATTTGTGAGTTGAACGGCATTTCCAGCTACCTGAGGTAAGATTCAATATCAAATAAAAAAGGAATTGCAGAATTGATCAACTTCAAATGTTCAGGAGGAAGAAAAAAAATTATTCAACTCTAAAAACAACTTTTCGTTTATAAGAAAAACGGAAAAACATAAAAAACGGAAAGGTTATTTCTTGAAAAGTGAAGAACAATGAATTTACAAACAGCGAAAGAAAACCATACAATATTTTCTTAAAAGTTAATTTAATCTTGCATGTTTGAATTTTCTTAGATGCATAAAAACTTTTTGCTAAATAAATATGTAATTCAGAACATTTTTACTCTCCACTCAATGACATTTAGATTTGATACATACTTAAATTACTTTGATTTACTAATTAGGTCATTGCATGCCAAATCGACCAGTTATTTATAGATAATTTCAGATTCCAATGAAACTTTCAGAAACTACTCCCACTACGATATAATGAAAATATTTCACTACTCTTATTTTACAAAGAAACTATTTTTTGAAATATAAAACAAATTCGAATTATATTTGCCTGAATTGTTACCCTTAAATCTCAAAATTTCATACAATTAAGAAAACTGTTTAATTTTTAATGTTACAAGAAATTTCGATAGCACCATTTAAAATTTGTTATTAAAAGTTATAGGTCAATTTTTTTAAGACATTTTAGTATTTTTTAAATTTTGAAAAAAAAAAAAGTCTTCATAACTTAAGCCGCAAATCTTGAAAGTAAAGAATATCATAAAAACAACTGGAATTCTGGGAAATAACTTGTACATTAATAATAAATTCTTAACTGCTTAAAGCATTAATGTGTTTACGGCACAGTAGTTCTTTGCAGTAACTTCTAATTAGATCAGATTCGCATCCTCAAAACAGATATTAATAATTTATAACAGCATTATTTTACAAATATTTAAAGCACAATAACTTTAAAAATTAATTTTTTTAATCACAAACATTTTTTCCTTTAAGAAAATTAAAAAATAGGTATCGAATTAAAGTAAATGATTCATTAAATTACTAAATGTTGTTAAAATAAGGAGATATAATTTTTTAATTATAGAAATACACACTCAAAACTGAAAATGTCATAAATTATGTGTAGACGTTGGTGGTTAAAATCACAACATGTAACATAGAATAAGGTTTATCACACATTTCACACCATGCATATAATTCGCTTTGAAAAAAATGTCTGTGTGAAACGTGATTTCAATACGAAGGTGAGTGAGTCAAAGGAGCAGCAGCACTTCGTAACAGTAAAATTGACAATGAGGTGAGATATGGAAAAATGGCATGAAGTTTCTTGCCTTACTCAGACGTCATTTAAATATATCATGAAAACCTAAAAGCAAATGAATTTTAATTAACGTTTAATTAATGGAAAATTACTAATAAAATCCTAATCTGTTAACAAAAATTCACTTTCTAATTTTTCACTGTTAATGCAAATAAGATTAAGCATTGTAACCGAATACTTATATATATAATTGGCACAGACTTAATAAAGTAACTGAAACTAGATCGCTAATTCTTGTTTGAGTATTTGAACGGTTGGTTAATTTGATAACATCTCCCCATTAGTATTGTGTTGCACTAAATAATAGAAGCGAAATAAAATAAAACGCTCAGAACAGCTTTGTATAAACAATGAGAACAAAAAATAATTTGAAAAAGTGCCTCAAAGAAAGAGCACAATGGCCAGAAATCGCACGTCGAGTGAAAAAGCAATTAAAATAATAGATTTGAAATCAATCATATCAAGGGATAGAAAAGGAAAAATTAGTACGCTCGACACGAAGACACGCAATCTCAGCGTTGTGAAATGGCTGCATCGATTTATCTATAATCGATATTAACTATTAGCATTATGAGGAGTCGCAAGGTATTCTTTCCACGAATGAGAAAGCAAAATATTTAACATTAAATGAGACATTTCATACGACCATTTTAAAAGTTTGGTAAACTTTATTCAAAAAAACATTACTTATTGAGATCAAGTGTCTAGAACAAAGCTTATTTACATTAGATTAACTGAATAGAAGTTAAGAGATGTAAGGAATATTTGGCTTGTAAGGGGCCTTCATCGAATATTACTTTCGTTCCAATACGGAAAGCTATTCGGTCAGTTTACAAACTGAATTGTTTTCGAAGATCAAATTTGTGGGAATGGGGAATATTACACTTCATATTTAATGCATACATATATTCATTCAAATGTAATATTTCAGTAAGCTATAATAGTTTAGTCTTAATAACATAAATGTACAATTTTAAATTAAAAAGTTCTTTAAAAAATATTTTATTATTAAAATTTACTTCTTATCAATACTAAAGAGCACTACAGCGCATTTTTTTTTTTTTTTTTTTTTTTTTTTTTTAAGTTGTCTTGATTAATTGGATATACATCAAAGTAAGGTTATCCTTAATATAGTTGTCAGGAAATATTTGATTCAATAATTTTATGAAACACTGATCTTTTTAATCAAATAAAAAATTCTGAAATGTAATGTATAAATCTTATTTAAATTTATAGCAATATGGAACAGCAAAAATCGAGATAAAAAGTTAATTTAAAACAGGTTAATTTAGTAAAGTTACAAAAATAATTGCTAATATCATTAATATATTACTTTAAAACTTTAATATTTAACAACAATAGAGAAAAAATGTATAAATATTAAAAACTAAAAATTTATTTATAAGCATTATTAACTGTCTAAAGTTAATAATGCTTATAAAAACTAATTTGACAAAAACAAATAGTAATTGCTCTTATTTTATAAAGTTATGTATTTAATTTTGTAATAAAATAATAATTTCGACTATATTTATTAATAAATTTATATTTTCATGAGCAATTAATTATGGAACATCAAAATTGACAAAAATAAACCAAACTAAACATTTTGCTCTAGCAATTAAACAATTTTCTCACGTGTAATAAGGGGGGGAATAAATTAACAGTTTATCAGAAGGGAGCTACTTGGCAAGTTCTTGAACCATATATACTTGGAGCTATTTTGCTTTCATTTAATATAATTAATAACATTATTTGATTGTTTAATCTAAATTATTCTGCTTTAAAACTAACCTATACCAAAGTGCCAATGCTGAAATAGTTCAAAACATTTTCAAGCATAATAAATAAAATTTTTCAGAATTAATATTTATTTTTAAAAGAATTATATATCGACATCCAACATTGCACTCTCAATTAATGTTAATAAGTAGTGTATAAACACCAAGGTGAAGATAATACTTATAACTCCCAATGGTGAGATAATGACCTAAAAGGATTCCAGTACTATACTTTCATACATTGAGTTCTTTATAGCCTTTACAATATAAGCAGTTTTTTTCTAATTAAATTCACACAAGTATAACCCTTAGCTTTTTATTTATGGACCCTTTACATGAATAAAGTATTATATATATCAAGAAGTAATATATTTTAAAACCAGTATTAAATACAAATCATTTATTAAATTTTTATAGTTTTCAATAAAACTGGAAAAATTTTAATGACTAATTTTACATCATGAAATTAATAGGAATGATCTCTAATTATGCCGAATGCACATTAATTAGTCACGTTATGGTCATTTTTATGAACATAACAATCAATACCACCGGGAATTAAAATGGATCCGCATAAATAATAAACCTCTACGACTAACTTGGAAATTAATTCCACAGTGTAACTTAAAACCTTAACCACTAAATTGACAACTCAAATAAAATTTCAAAAGTAAACCAAGTGAGGTTTGTGTACAAAATATCTTCAAAGCACATTATGTGATTTCTTGCATACAAACTTGGTTTGCTAAAAATCACATGCTGTATTTTATGATAATAATCATGATCTTTATAATTTTCGCATAAAATTCAAAAGATCACAACACAGATACTATATCTAGAAATTTTATGAAATATAAATTATGCTTGAAAAAAGTATATTCAGATATGATCACATGGGCTGATAACTTTTCAGAACATATTGAAATATTAGACATGTCACAAAAAGATTTTGCTAATGTAGTGTACTAAAACGAAACTTGAAATATTTCATTTGAAATGTTTCTTCCTTCGATAATGAATTTAAAACCCTTTTCGTTCTACCTAACACACAGTTTTGAAAAAATGTTTTCTCGAATAATTCACTTATATTACGATACAAAAAAATTATAAAATCTTGTTTTAGAAAATTCTATAAATACCATATTACAACAGAAATAACTTCGATAAATTTTATGTCGATGTCATTCGATGGTCCTGCGACATACTGATTCTAAAAAGCAAAATAACTTCCTTCAGAAAGGGCCTGATAAAAAATCACTTTCGATTAACTTTGTTACGAAATTAATTGATAAAATATAAATCCATAAAAATGATAAGAATAAAAAAAGCGACTAAATTCAAGTCAATCAAGTGACACGATCAAGTGTTCTGCGCATAGGTTCCGATTCTCCAAATCAATTGCTGGAGACAGATCCAAAAATAAGACATGAAGGTTTTAATGACATCGCCAGCAAAGAACTTTTTTCCGGGGAAAGAGAGCAAAAAGGCATACGCTGCTTGGACGGATTTCCGAGGCGGATATCCTTAGCTTCCCGATATTACTTCCTAACTTCCCTCTCGAGCACACAGGGGAAACGAGGCCAAGGGCGGCGAGAGCAGAAATTTATTGTCAGCTAAAGACAAATAGAAACAAGGAAAGACGGGATTAAGAATAGAGGAGATGCTGCTCAGTTAGTAGGTGCATGTCATTGTTCCACGGTCGATTCTCACTATAATCACAGATTATATAAGCAGATTATGAATTTCACTAATCTTTCTTTTAATTCGATAACTTATTTTTTAACAATACTAAATGTGCATTACGTTATTAAAACATAAAATTTAAAAAGAAAACGATAATTTGTTTCAATGTGAAATTCATAAATAAATTCAGGACAAAGTTAATACCAAATTCAATTTGTATTCTTTTATCATTCATCTGTTATTACTAACTTAATATAAAATGTATTATTTTTATACAGTATAGTGTTTAGCATAAACCTTTTTTATATATTTGCGTACATACATAGGAAATATATATTCCCATTTTCCTCCACATATTTGTACAAAATTTCATTTATTAGGAATTCCATATATTCATATAAAAAAAAGAGAGAATATTTTGATATTTTGAAAGAGCTTCACGTCCAGGAACTTAAATTTTAACATTGATTTCTTTATCTAAAATCTACTCAAAAGCCTTCAAAGGTTTTAATTTAAAACTTTGCTAAGAATAACTATTCAACAAAATATAATTGAAAAATTATTTTTATTTTTACAAGGTTAAATATAGTAATTTTAACATCTAATACACAATAATCAATCGTAAAACGTAAGGTGGATTAAATTTTTGTGTACGAATATACCAAATAATTCCCCCCCCCCCCGATAGTAATCTGCGTCCTCACGCACTTTATCGAAAACTTTTTACTCTTTGTTCCAGCATTAACAAATAAAATAAAGATAAACATTTTTAACTTTGTAAGCAACATTTCTTTCATCTAACATGAAATTTCGTTTTTTACGAAAAGAATATACGCAATGCATAAAGGGTATATCCTACAAAACTTATCAGTTTGACTTTTCTGAAGTTGCTTACTTTTTTTTGTTATCAGTTGCATTCAAATTTTACCTTAGCACTCTTTTAACTTTAAACGTTAATAATCTAATTTAAATTTACATTATTCATTTAAAAGTTTTTACTTTTATTTTATTGTCTTAGCAGTCTGGTATAAATTATTTGGTAACTTCACATTTAAAGAAGCTTTTAAAAGTTTTCAGGATTCTAAGTCGGGAATTTACTACTCGTTTAATTTGTATTAATATATAGTACATGAACAGGATATCATCAAAATCAACATTTTTAATTTTTATCAAACTGAAAGAATAATAGGGAAATGCTTTTAAATAAGTCATTGTATCGAGATTTAACATGAAATAAATTTTAAATAACAGGCAATATTCAGTGCAATAATGAACTAATGTATGAGAAAATAAATATGTAACAGATTAAGTTGTTTAAATAAATACTTTAACTATCAAAAGCATTAAAATAATAAATTAATAATAAAAAAGGCATAAATTTATCTTCATCATAATTTAATGAAAATTGCAACTCTTTAGGTAAGAAAAAATATAAGTACGTCCAATATTTATACTAAATTAAAATAATACATGCAGCAAAATCTACACGTGATTTCAAATTGGAATAAGTTTATATCATGTCTATTTAAAGAAAATAATATTATCTTTAAAAAACCATAACATCTCTCTCTCTCTGCATTTTACTTTCATTACGGTTATTTACTGAGATGTTTGAAAATAGTATTCTATCTATCCACAAATTTTTTGCTTCCTTGCAAAGTAACTCATTCAAATCCTATCAGAAACTGTCAGTAGAGTCATTAATTTATAATGAAATTCGTTATCTTACGAAAGGAAGTTCCTGATCATTATAAACAATTATTCAATTCATTTATTTCCTACATAAGATTTATAAACAGAAAGAAACAAAATCAGAAATACATGAAAAACTGAAAAAATAAATTACTAAAACATTCCAAATTACATACGTGAAAAATTATTAGTTTATAATTACTTGGTTTGTAGTTCTATGAGAGCTTTTTGCACAAGGGACTCATTCGACTGAAGATCTATGGTTTAAAATGGACTCAATGACTAAAAATATACAAAAGCTATTGAATTGAAAGTTGTTCAGCTGCGACGCAAGGATTTGACACATGAGTTCGAATAGATGATTAGATCACTGACAGTTTAAATATTCACTTAGCGCTTATATCATGATATGAATAATAACCAAATTTGATATTAATGATTTCTGAAACAAGTTATCACAACAAAACTATTGTAATAAAAAATAATCTTTTTTTTATTTGCATATTTTCCATAAATTGTTATGCTTCAAATATAAAGTGTAAGTATTCTATTCTGATCCAATTTTAATCAGATATTGCAAGACGTGATTATATTGAATACTAAAATCCTGAAAAAATTTTTATCTTTCATTTTGAATTTTTTGGGCTCATAACTTAAAATACTTTCGGTTTAATTAATAGAGCGTTAAATTATATACATATATATATATAATTTTTTTAATCCTTGTCACAAAACGAATATTTTATATTAGAGCATTTGGAGACCCAATATCCTTGGGTCAATATATTTGATGTCTACATTTTTTTAACAAATTATCAAGTCTTCATTGATCTGGTAATTCCGGTGTAGATATATATTAGGACGAAAAATTGTAACATAGTTAAAACAATTTTCATCTTAAAACGCTTTCTTATGCAACACAATAGTTCTGGACAGAAACATGCAAAAAGCATGATTTTCAACTCATCTGAGAAAATTGCATCTGAAATTCTCAGACTCTCAAGATTGAAGATTCAAGCAATTGTAGGCTTCATTACTGGGCACTATCATTTCAGGAAACACCTTCATACAATGGGGCTTTTTAAAAAAGAACCAATTTGTAGGAAATGCCACGCAGGGGTAGAATCAGCTCATCATATCCTATATGAGTGTGATGCTCTTGCCCTTACAAGATTCACTACTCTAGGTAATCCATATCCTAAAGAGTTACACCTAAACTCCATTGAGGGCCTATCAGACTTTATAAACAAAGTAGGTGACCCAAGACAATGGAACTAGGAAAAAAATTGGGCTTGGAGCATGGTACAAAATGCAAAAATGCAGAGGTGCCACACATCTGACAAGCTCAAGATAAGAAGAACACAATAGTTTGTTAAAATATTTAAATTCGCTTACTTTCTAAGCATTTTTTAAAGCAACATTAACAAATATTTAGAAAAGAGTTAATTACATTTCTCACGTTAATTAATGCACTGTTAGTTATATTTTCGCTAGTACAATCTTATTTCGTTATAGCAAGGCTCAATAGACTAATTATAGTTCACTATAACCTGGAGTTCATTAATTCTGATTTACCTAAAATCTAAAACAGGATTTGGTGATATATATACTGCAGTTATTAATATTGACATAATCAAAGTATTAAAATTAATTGAATGATACAGATGTTTAAAACAGAAACTAAAAAAAAATCAAAGTTATGATTTAGATATCAATTAAACATTTTACATTTAATGCTGCGTGCACATTCATCACATAAAACTATTAGGAAAAATGTAATTTATTCTCTATAAAATTTTTAATACAATTGTATTTAATTAAATTTATTAAGTTGCTATTAAAATATATTTAGAAGTCCTTTTCTTATATTCTACAAATTAAAAAAGAAATAAATTTCTCACTTAAGTGCAATTGACTTTGTCTTTATTTATAAATGAAACTTCCAAGTCTTAGTAAGTTGAAAATGTTAAAGTTTCGATTTTAATGAATGCAAAATATATATTAAATGAAAAGCAACGATATTTTATTTTGCTTAAAGCGAGTAAAAACAATAATAGTGTTTGTTCAAGAAAGTTAAAATAAGGAAACAAATTGTTAAGAAAATTCTAATTTAATAGAAGTACTAATTTGGCTGTTTGCCACTCATTCCACTTTTACACACAGGCTAATTTGAAAAGGTTTATGGTTTAAAATAGATTTTTCGAATCACTTTCATCCACGCTTCAAGTAAGATCGAACCTATAAGTAACTGAACTAAAGGCTAGAATGTTAATAATTTAATTCACTGCAACAAAATATCCCACGTGGTGAAAATAATTAAGCACAATTTTTTGTCAAATGAGAATTCGGAGCTACTTGAGAACCTTATTATATTTCATGTTTCAAATACTCAAGTTTTATTGCATTTTCATATCTAAAAGAATCAGAAACTATTCATATGGTTAGAGAAATAATATAGGTGGGCTTGTTTGGTATTCTTGTGGCCGTTTTTTTCACAGGAGGACTAATTAGACTGAGATATAATCTTAAAAGAGATTCCGAAAAAGCATGAACATTCACGTTCAAAGTGGAAATAGGGGAATAAAACTTATGAAATGTTGAAAAGACAACATAAAGGTAAAACATTCCGTTGCCAGCTCGTCGGGAAGTAATACAAAATTCTTCTATACTTAGTAATAATCATTCTTTACACAACAAAAATAAATAAGTATAATATTGTCTAGCTCTTTCAAACATCGTCACTCATAGTAGCCTAGATACACTGTTGGCTATCCTAATTGCACGCAAACACCAAGAAAAACAAGAGATATCACAACAAAATTTTGTAAATAACATGTTGACCAAAAATCAAATGATTTCTGTGAAGTATGGTTCCTGCCAAATTCAGTAGCCAGAGTAGTCACCATTGTTGGAGATCACCGTTGCCATAAGCCTCGGCATTGATTCAAAGAGACTTTGGATGTGTTCTACAGCAGACCAAGAAGCTTCCACACGTTGTCAATAATGATCTGGTCTGGCAAATGAGGATATAATCTGGGTCAATCGTTGAGCAACCGTGGACCACATGTTTTCTGTCGGCGAAAGATCCAGAGAGCGAGCCGGCCAGGGAAGCAATTCAATCGGGCGATTGACGAAGAACCCTTGGACAATGCGTGCCTTGTGTTTTCTCGCATTATCCTGTTGAAATATAGCTGTGGGCAAGCCCTGAAGGTAATGAGGAACAACTGGCTCCAACACCTCAGAGATGTAGCGCTGGCTGTTTAAGTATCAGCAATGCGTACTAGAGGTTGGTTGGATTTTCTAGCGCAAGGTCCAAAAAGGACAAGCTGCGGCAAAGCTTTGTTTCTATGTGTACTAGAAGAGTGCGAGAGAGATATCTAATACCGTCCCATATCATAATACCGGTGCATGACCAGTGTGGAGATGCATTAACGCAATTGTTCAGCATCCTCTCCCCACGGTTTCTCCAGACTCGAATGCGACCATCTTGTTGTTCCAGACAGAAGTGTGATTCGCAGCAAAAACAATTTTATTCAATTCTACCGTCCACATCCTTCTTTCATCGCACCATTGAAGAGACGTCTAGTTCTGCGTCAAGGTTAGACAAAGCAATGAACGTCTTGCGGACAGACCACTCTGCTGTAAGCACTATCGAATGGTACGCGCAGACACTGGATGATGCGTTACGGAATGAATGTGCTGAGCAATCCATCACTGTCATGCCCACAATTTGTCTATCATCACGTGAAGTGGTGCGCTGAGGTGGATGCCATTGAACACGCTGATCAGTTGTACCCTCCTGCATCCAACGATCACATATTCACATTACAATTGTTTGGTTTTCGTTCAACACGGCTACCGATTTCCCTGAAAGATAATCCACTATCTCGATAGGCCACTATCCTGTCGAACTCGGATACTTATCAAAAAATAATCGCTGTTTTCTACAAGGTATAATTGATTTTTTTTTTAAAGAAAAACACAATTGCCGAACTTGAAATCATCGAAATCTTCAAACATTAAGTAGCGCTTTGAAGTGCTGAAGTGGCACCACAGGCACGCCTGATGTGCGTCTGCGCTGAAATTCTAATCATTTGCATATCTCACCTCCACTAATGGGTGCTGTAAATTTCATGATATTTGCATGCTTCATTCAGGGTGTTGCATTTACGGTGGCCAGCAGTCTCCCACTTTGAGTCTTTTTTTACTTATTTTTGTACGTTTCCGATCAAAATTACAATTTTTAACTGTTAAACTAAAATTTAAAAGTTAGAGATATAAAATGAAAAAGATGTGTGTAGATTATAGAAATTTAGTCGAAATTATAAAGTTAACGTTACTTTAAATCTGGAAATAAATTTATACTGATACACTCAAAAACATTATAGGATTCGCATTATTCTAGAATTTGGAGCACATCATAGAAGCCTTTCCATTTGCACAATCGGTACTAGATTTTAAGTTGAGGACTAGCATTTTATTGAACTGGAATTATGTTGACAGAATTGGCATGGTGTAATAATATTGCTACGAATCACTATAAACTGTATGATTATTGCACCTGAAATCTCAGCCCCAACTTTGTTTAAAATAGGCTTTTAAACAAAGCTGGGGCTGAGATTTCATAATTTTGAAATTTCAGCGCGATCAAACCATTATTACATTTTCTTCATGTAAGGTTTTTTGGTTTAGTTTTGTTGCTCAACAATTATTTTTTTAACACAAGGGCTTATCAGATCAGAATCCTACAAGTAAACTAGATTCCAAATCACAACAAACATCCGATTTCGGGGCAAGATTCGAATCCACGAACTGTTGAATCGCAGGTCAAGGTGATAATCATTCGACTGTAAGATCGGCAGAGTTAATATTTCTTCACATGGATTGTTACATTGGTATTTTATCAAATGGTTTATTCCAACAATAAAACAAACGAAGTAAAATGCTTTTCCCTTAAAATTAATAATCTTTTTTTGTCCTTTATAAAAAACAATACCATTTTTCCCAATTAGAAAAGCCGACTAGGGCTTAGATCATCAATAGAATCTGCACCAAAGTTTATTTTGAATATTTGTTTTTTTCCAAATAACGTGATATTTTTTTTATTGTCTAGTCTTTTTTTTAGTTCTAGTTAGATACTACTTTTTTATTAACATCTGTCATTTTTAGGGCTGCCTAAATCAGACTTTCCTTATATGAACATATATTCCCTTTCTTAACAAAGTACACATTCGGCGTGCACATTTTGGCTTTCTTATTTTATTCCATTTACTTTCTACATAACATTTTATTCCATTAACTTTCTACTTAAAGAATTCGGTATAAAATTCCAGCAAATTGTTAATATACATAAGAACTTTTGAAACTTTTTAAATGATGATTTTTCCTTTTTTTACATAAACAAAAAACTTTGCACAATTTTACGTAATGAAGAAATAAAAGCAAATATAAATTAATTAAATGCTATTTATTACAAAACAAATTTCGTTAAAATTCTTTAGCAACAAAAATTATATTTCTTACTAAGAAGGTTGCAGTTAATAATTAGATACATTTTTAATTAGCAATTTTTAAGCCAATAGTTAAGAGAGTTAAAATAATAGATGAGATGATATAAATTTAATGTTATCACTTATGCTATATTTGGGCTCTAATTTTTAAATATTATAAACACTATGCGGGATGATTTACTTGTCGCACAACTGTAATTTTTTTAACACGGGGTCTAGACAAACATTGACAGTTTAAAATGGATTCGAGCATCCACACCCGAGGCAGAAATCGAAACTATCGAACCGAATGCTGTAGTAAAAGTCTTTTGACTGCACTTAACTCGGCTATATTTGATGCCACTAAAAATCCACAACTATCCATATCAAAGCAACAGCAATCTAAAATTTGTACTAAAATTGAGGAATTAATCAGATTTCAAACAAATTTATGAAGTAAAATTTTTATAGTTAAAATTTAATTAAGCTCAAATATATTTGATTGGTTTGATTAACTCAAATATTTTGGTAGATTTTGTTGGGTTATATATAAAGAATTTGTTGCCACTCAACAGTCATTTTTCCCCCCATACGAAAGATTAGATCGGAAACTAGTTTTGAAACGGATTCTAAACCATCAAAAAAAACATCCACGAGGGAATCGAATCTAAGATTCATATTTTGAATATAGACGTTTTGAAGAGCACTTTGTAATATTCTTGAATAAAATAATGAGAATATTTCTTGTACACAGTACATTTCCTTATTATTTAAATATTTTAAAATAATAATGAAATGAACACAATTCAAAGCGATTTTGCCGTTCTTTGTGAATGCTAGCCACAAGTTAGGAAACCTTGTTTACTAACTTATTAGCAATTTGGCATTTACAATAACATTTACTCTTTTGAATAACACAATGTTTTTATGAGTTACATTTTCAAAGGGAATTTGCGGAATGAATGTTAAACTAGCAATGGATATAATGCGTTTTTTTATGATATGCAAGTATTTACATAAGTAAAATGCAAGTTAAAAATGAACAAAACTTCTTTAAAAAATCTTAATATCTAAAAAAATAGTTTCCTTGTTTAGCATTATAAATAGATTTATAATGGGGTGAAGACATTTAAAGAAAATGAGAACTTTTAAAATAAATTGCAAAGCAATTAAATTTTTCAATTATTAACATATTAACTAAATTTAGTTAGTATTTCTTTGCCTAATGATATCAATATTCAACCAGGAATCCCTTGTTGTCTTTTTTTTCAACAAATTTCACTTTTCTTATCTCACATCCCTAAATTGGATTTATTATTTATACAAACTCTCAATTGTAAAAAAATAATCCTATTTTTTCTTAGAATAGGCGTGCCGCAAGTTGGAAACTTTCATAAGAAATATTCTTAGTCGTCTTCCAATCACTTTTGGGTATCCTCCTTTATATGTCATATTGGGTTTTTCCCGTTAGTCACGAGGTTTTGTTACAGCAACTTTTTATGAAAATGTTTCCCCAACTTCTACCTCATGTATTTTTTATGGGGATTTTCTCATTACATAGCTTTTTTTAGTTTTCAAAGTATTAATCCACAATTCTTATCAACAACAAACAAAGAGACTAACGTTTGATAAAAATTTAATATGATTTCTTAATAAACTGTTTCACATCTCATAATAAAATTTATATAGTTTCTATTTGCAGTCCAGACATTTTCGTTATTCAGAATCAGTTGAAAATAAACGATTTTATCGATCTGATTTCGTTTTTTAGAACACTTAAACTACTTAATCAATTTTGTTTTAACTCCAATCTTTAAGTAAAATAAAATTAGCGATGGGATCCGAACACACTAACAAGGCTCGGCCTACTATTATTCCATTGTCTTTGGGAATGGAAGAAAAATATTAACACAGAAGTCTTGTCTATGTAACAAACAAAATATAACATTTAATTAATTAAGTAATTAATATTTAAACACTACAATGATTCTAATCTTAATTTTAACTATTTTTTTCAATTTTTATATTGTTAATCCTTTGATTATTTAACCTGACACTTCAAAACTTTTAGTAAAACTTACTTAATCTGTAAGATTACATTGTTAATGTATCAATAAATTTACAAAGGAATCATAAAACTGTGTTTGTCCTTATCCTTTTCATTCAAAAATATTACTTTAAGATAAATAACAATACTAATTTAAACAAAGCAAAATGAACATTTCATTCAAAATTTCATTTATTTTCAATCAAGAGAAAACATTAGCTAAATATATGATAAATATTTAACTTAAATAATTGTAAATATAGAAAGTTTGTTTAAAACACAAAATTGATTTAAAGACAAGATTTAAATGAAGATACAAAAAGATGAGACTTTTTATAAAAATCTTTTGGTTTCAAATACTTTTCTGATTTTTTATACATAAACTGTTACATTTTACAATTTTAATTCAATTTTACTTTTAAATCTCACATTTTGTTTTAATCAGAAAATATTTTTATATTTCAAAAGAGATTAATGTAAATCTTACATACATTTGCTCAATTTATATTATCACAGTAAAAATTAAGAGAAAAAAAATGAAATTCATATAATTTTTTTCTATATATATTCTCAATATAAGTATATAAGTTCTTAATATTAATTATTAAGTTCACAAAAAAGACGTTCTAAAATAAATATACATAAATTTTTAAACTAGCTTTTATAAAACTCAATATTTCTAGAGATTTGCAAATACGAATAATTTTATAATCAGAAACTTATTAATTAAAAAAAATTGCAATTTTATGTGTTATGCTAAATGTATTCAAAAATTATATAAATTAAGAAATGTTATGTTAATAATATAATTATTATGTTAATAATATACCATATAATTTTCTTATTATATGGTATATTATTAACATAATAAAGAAAAGGTATCCAGGAAAATAAAAATAATTTTGTTGCATTATGTTAAAATTAAATACAATATATTTATTGCTTTACATTAAAATGACAAAAATAATGTACCACATTCTTCCCTTTTTATTCACAACATTAAATATTTTTGGCTCTGAAAATATTAGTACTTAAAATAAGATTTAATAAATCTCATTTTCAGTATGTATAGATGTATCATGAACACTTTTTAAACAAGTATAATGGTATTAGGCCTGCAAAGTTCATTAGTCTACTACTATTTTCTGAATGTTAGGTCTAATACATATAACAAGGACCTTTAGTTCAAAGTGGATTCAAAATCAATACAAATAATTGACTCAATTTCGAAATCAAATTTAAGAACTGTTAAATTCAAAACTACAGCACAAACCTTATTTAAAATCTTTGCAAAATAACAATTATGTCAATTTAATTTTTAAAGTCATCAGTGGGTGTTTCCTCTATACATATCTAATATCTTCTCTGAAAAATATGGCACAAGTAGACTTTTTAATCAATGAGTAATATGGTTTGTGCTTTATAACTTCTAGAATACATCTGTATTTCACCTTAAAATTTGACATACATTGTTTAATTAATCCTTGTATGTATAATATAAACTTTCAACGATATTAATATCTGGAATTTTATTTTTACTTTTTAACAATATAAGAACCGGTTCCAAAAAGTTTTTTTTAAACTAAATTTACTACCATACTTTTTAGACTGAGTCACAAATATTAAATATCTATATTGCTTTGAGTTAAATGTTGTTCAAATTTTCTTTAAACTTCTAGTATATTTTAGTTAAAAAATATGATTGTTAATGTAATTAAAAATTGTTGCAAACTTATAAATGCTGATTTCTTGGAAGAAAATATTTTACTTCTTATTCTAAAGAGCATAATATACATAAAAAATAATTTTTAATGAAGAAAATATATTTTTAAGATCATTGAGAATTTATTATATAAATTCTAAAATACTGTAACGGTAAATTATAGCAAGAAATTAAGATTTTAAATGAATTGATCAACTAATTTGTAATAGTTTTAATATCTTTTACTAATATAAATGATAAATACAATCGATAAATGCCTACAAACAGCTATTTAAATATTTTTTATAGTGAAAATATTATATCCTATAGCTATGGTATATTCTGAAAAAAAATTTAACATATTTATACTCATATACTTCAAATATTAATCCTAGTATCAATTTTGCTTCTTTTATAAATGAATAAATTTAATGTGACTAACAATTTTAGCAATACTGCAAAATACAAAATAGTTATTTAATATTATTATCACACTATTTATTAATCATAATAAATATTATTAAACTTTTCTTATATGGTATCTAAGAAATCAAAGTTACAAGAGAATAAAATCAATAAACCAATAATTCACAAATCAATATTTTCACAATTATTTTTTTTTTCTTTTATCTCCTGGTATCAAAAATAACAATAATATAAAAACAAATGTTAGTGAAACAACATACAATATTTTAATCAAGAAATATGAAAAAATGATAAAATTATAAGAAAATGTAATTATAATGTACTTTTTAGACTGAGTCGTAGTTTCTTATAAAATAACAAGCTTTTCCTTCTTTATACAATGCATATGTTTCAGGCGATTATTATACATTAAAGAATAACTGTTTTATAATGGAAAATAATACAGTTCAATTTATATATTTAATCCTAGGTAAAATATTATACAGATAAATTAAATCATTAAAAAATTTATTTGTTTTATTTTAATATAAAATCTTTGTGATTATAACAGCCATATACTAATTTCTGAACTTATATGTTTACTTAGGTTTGTCGACAAATTTCCTGGCATTTCAAATAAAAATTGAAACTATCATAAGCTGTGAAAACATCATGGGAAGGTCATTTGCTTAATTCACAAAGTAAAAATCAATTGATTATTATCAAAGTAAATCAGATGTTAAAACGTATGTTGATATCAGCTAATTGCGCATTCCTCTTCAAACTTGAGTTATAAAATGCAAATTAACAATTGTAATTCTCTTAAAAATAATGTGGTGTCTATTAGTAATAAAAATTAAGTTCAGAATCACATTTACTGATAGTGATAATCTTAGATTAATTAAAATAAATTTAATTAGAAATTTATAATGTATTGTTAAATTGAACTAGGAGAATGCTAAAATTTAAATTATTTTTCACATATCTATTTATTTTTTATATATCTATCAATTTAAATTAATTTTAATCACTATTTACAATATAATCTTATATTTTTACTTATAGATAATGGAGCAAACATTGTGAAATAATATTCTAAGAAATTATTATTTTGAAAAATCTCAATTAATAACACAAATAATTCAAAACCTTATAGCAAATGTGCATCAGATAATTAACATATAATTGTTAAGCATAAATTATAATTTATTCTAACATAAAATATAATATGAGGTCATTAAAATATTTAACAAATTATTTTTAGGAAAATAATTGTGGAACTTCCAGAAAATATGCTATTTTACTGCAACAAAATTTACAGTTCATTATTATTAAGTTATCAAAGTAAAATTTTTTTAAATAAATTTTTTTTTATTGTTTCATGAATTTCAAAATATAGATAACACATTTTGTGTACACCAAAATATATTTGTATTGTTAATCGCATTTGATATCAGCATTATTTTTACAATATAAAAATTTTAAGACCTTATAACTTTTTAATACTTATTAGTTTTATTATCAATTTTTTTAAGAATGAATTTGCAAATCTTAACAGCGGACTTATAAACATCCCAAACTTATTTTTTAAAAAAAATCTTCCTGAAAGCTTCACCACAGATCACATTTAAAGATAAATCTTTTATTCAGAAGTAAAAGATGAAATTATGAAAGTTAACAAAAATTATTCATAATAAAGGATTATTTCTAAACTTTTTATAAATAAAGTACAGAAATTATCCTAAAATATCAGAAATTTTTTTTATAATACTTGATTAATGTAAGGGATCAGACAAAATTTATTAATATTATCATAGATCATCAAATCTGAAAGTAAAACTTAGAATTAAGAAACCGCCTCCAAAAAAAGATAGTCTAAGAAAGCGATCAAAATACAAAAACTAAAGAGTATTATTTCTTGCATATTTGGGCAGTAAAATGCTTGTAATTCCGAGATCATTTATTTTCAAAATGTTAAAAATAATATCTCTATATATGATCCTTACAATCTGTTCAAATCTTAAATAGCCGGCGAAGTATAACAGTGTAGTAGGTTTTAAATTATAATATAAACTTACCGCTTTCAACGCTGCAAGTCTATCCTTTGTCATAATGATATACTTTAAGAGTTTATATTTTCACCAAGTAATTTTTATGATGTTTTTTACGGCCTAATCACCATTAAAATTAGAAAATTTCACTACACACATTATCGAAACCAACACAGCACAATTTTTCATCGATTTTCTGTCAGCACAGCCGGTCGACGAGGAGGAAGCGACATCTACAATTGATTCTGTTCAACAAGAAACATAAAATATACAATTTAAAATAGGCGTGGCATCTGATAGACCTCCACAGAGTAGATACTATTGAAAAATAAAGAAACAAAAAATTAAATAATTTCCCTTTAATTAATTTAATTTAATTTTGATTCATCATTCATTTTTGGCGTACTTTTTACTAATGTTCATGGATTAATTATTTTTATTACTATATTTACATACAATAAAATTAAGTCATTGTTATCCTGTTTTCATTTATTAAAAACAAAAGTATTTTATACAATAAATAATTACGCTTTTATGATTATCAAATTAGTCTCCATTTGCACTTTTATAAAATAAGAAATAAAAGTTAATGAAACCACTTAGAAACTGACTGTAACTGTATCTATTGTGATTAAATAACAGACGAAATTTTGTTTTTGTTTATCATAAGTTTTTAATCGTTATTTACTAAAATATTTTGATATATAACATGTTATTTACTATGAAATTCCATCATGATTTATTTATTATAAAAACAGTTTTTCAACGATTTATGAGTCTTGCATTTGTTCCTAAACACAATGCTTGCAGCTCGGAAAATGTTATTCAATTACAAGATTTCATCAACAAACATAAGAAACTATTTGTTTTAACGGGTGCTGGTGTTTCAACTGAAAGTGGTTTACCTGATTATCGATCGAAAGATGTAGGTTTATATGATCGGAGTCCAAATCGTCCCGTTCAATATCGTGATTTTATTTCAAGTAATCAAGTTAGAAAACGATATTGGGCAAGAAATTTTGCTGGATGGAAAAAGTTCTCATCAGCGCAACCTAACAATGTACATTATTGCTTAGCCGAATGGGAAAAGAAGAATATCATTCATTGGTTAGTTACTCAAAATGTAGATAGATTACATCACAAAGCTGGTTCACAACAAGTTACAGAATTGCACGGAACGTCGTATTTAGTTAAGTGTTTAAGCTGTTGTAATATATTTTCTAGACATTTATTTCAGTTAATACTTTCAAAACTTAATCCTTCTTTTCATGTTGAATCTACTGAAATCCGTCCGGATGCCGATGTAGAATTAAATTCGGACTTAGTGAAAACGTTCAACGTTCCTAATTGTGAGAAATGTGGGGGTATTTTAAAACCAGATGTTGTTTTCTTTGGGGAAAATGTACGCAAAGAAAAAGTATTTGAAGTTCATGAGAAAGTGAAACAATCGGATGCAGTATTAGTATTGGGATCTTCTCTTGAAGTAAGTAGATTTCAAACTTACGAAAAAGGCAAAAATTGCATAACTTTGACTCAAATTTATTATCATTTAATAAATTAAGTTTCACAGTATAACAAAAACATAACTAAATAAAATTTCAACTATTTATATTTCATTATTTTATTTATATTGAATTTATCATTTTATACTATTTCTTAGTATGTAAATTTTACTAAATATCATGAATCAATTGTAATGAATTACAATATAATATAAAAGTGAATAAAAATTTATTATAATGATCTGTAATTTTCTCTCTGCTATTTTTATTTCAAAATTTGCAATTGTGTCTTTTTGAATTGAACATATTTCCAACTAAAATTTGTTGAATCCAGACACTAATCATTATTTTACTTAGTATTTCAAATGAAAAATTTTATATCTGTGACATTCCAGTTATTTAAATTCTTATCGTAAATTAAAAACAATGACTGTCAATGCAATTTTTTTATTGATTGATTAGTCTTAAATTGAGTATAATCTGGGCTCAACAGCCCTACTCCACATATTCATTGTGAATGAGTAGGTGATTAACCTGTCAAACATGGTATAATATTTGCTAATTTTATTTTTTGATTAATATTTCATAACTATATTCTATAAATATTCTATAACTATATTATTTAACAGGTATAAAGACTTTTGATAATATATACACTTTTAAACAATGTACTTGCTTATTGTTGGTATAACATCATTCTCACCTTCCCCTGAGAAGCTATAAATTATGAATCTAGTTCAAATCTAAGGACATTAAAGAACTGGTAGAATAATAGTCGTTTTGAGAGAAGTTGCCAGTATCTTTTACGAGATAACAAAACTTCTCCTTTTATCCAGAAAGATAGGTATTGTTTGGTTTCAGATGTAGCTGATGCACCAAGATTACCACCAGCTACATCTTTATAGAAATGTAGCAATTTTTGCATCATTCCCTCTTTGAATGTAAACACAATATCTCCTTATTTTCTATCTATAATTGGACTGACAATATGTGGAAATACTTCTCATTCTAAATTAGCTTATATTGGACAGTAATATTTTAATTATTATACTTCATATTTTATGTAAATAACATTTTTCCCATTATGTTTTATCATACAAAAAAAATTGGTTCAATTCTATTATATCCCATATGATTATCTTCATAACAGGAAAGAAAAAAAATGTCATAAATATTTGCATTTTGTACTATTTAAAAAAGTAGTGCAAACATTTTATGAACTAAATGACTTTTTTAAGCGCAAAGGTATATTTCTGATGGAAGCTGCTTAGCAATCACTTTCATAATTGATTGCAGGGTTTTAATGAAATAATGCCAAAGAATTTTATGTGTGATATCATGTACATGTATTTGCAATACTTTCAAATGACATTAGTTTGAATTTGTATAAAGACCTGTTATGTAGTACATATGACTATCTTTTGCACAAAACCTACACAAATTTGGAGGGGAAAAAAACCCCCTTATTTAAGTTGAAAAAGGTTTCCAAAATACATCCATAAAACTAGTCAAAACACTTAAATATGAAAAAGAAAAATAATGATTAAATGTAGCTGAAAATGTGACATGAAATCAAATTTCAAATCCAACGAAACTATTTACATGATCTTGTTATTTGAGGCATTGCATTGTCACATGCAATATATTCAACAGAAAATATTTAAACTGAAAATAGATTATAATGGCTACCTAAATATAATTAAATAAAATCATGTTTTTGCATTCTACACACATTTTCCTCATATGCATTTTATAATCAAAATGAAATCATGTAGTTATACAAATAAAAAGCTATTATTTATGTTGCTTGCCAAATATATTAGGTGCTAACAATTACTAAATACAAGGATAATGCAGATTAAGCTATATTCTGATAAGTTATTTTGGAGCTGTATGCTAAATATGCTTATAGCTCACACTGAAGAGAGGAATGAAATACTAAACAAATGCTTAATTGATTTAAGAATGATGCAGAAATTTCATTTTCTCTGCTATAAGTAGAATTAATAAATTATTACTTAAAATTAGGCTATCTAAAGCTGAGTGTTTTATAGTAATTACTGTAAAACATGTAGTTTATTTACCAAGATTTCATTAAACATTGTAGTTTTGCTATCTGGTTTATTGAAATATCTATTTCTTTAGAAAAACATAATCACTATTTTTTTTAGTTTTGTAAAATATTTTAAATCAGTTCTTAACTTTATTAATTTAAATACTTTACACTCTCTCGGATTTTCAACAAAAAAATTTTGCAGTCTTAAAAATTAATAATTTTTCTGACGAATTTTCATTGGATTGTTTAGAAAAATATTTTTTATATTAATTTCAATAACAATATCAAGCTAAATATTGAGAGTCATTCTGAAATAAGTTTATGACATTTTAGAAAATGATAATAAACTTGCTTTTCAAAATTTTTTATGGCAAAGTGTTTACATTGTGTTTTGTACCTTAATTTACTAGATATACAATAAAAATTAAATTTTTTATATCCAAGTATATAAACTGAAAAGTTACTGTTATCAAACTTCATAACTTTTTTTCTTTCTTTTTTGTAGCCAAAATAGTGAGTAGTCTTGTAATCGAATTTATTAATTGTTTATGTATAAGATTCATTAAAAAAAAATTAAATATTTAGTTTATAAATATTCACTGTGTAATCTTTTTTTTTTTTTTAAATTGAAAAATTACAAATTTAACAAAGTAAGTAATCGATACAAAATGTATAAGCTTAAGCAGTTTTATTAGTGGCCTAGCTTTTGAACGGCATAAAATCAAACTACATTTAATAAAAATAAGAAAATTAATATATATGCTGAATAAAAAATTACATGGCAAGAATATGTAAATTAGTTTATGTAACTAGGTAACATTTTGGGCCACATATTTCTGTTGACTGATGCCACTGAATCTCAAATTTTACAAGTATATTATTTTATAGTTAAAAATATTCGTAAATTGTAAGCATTTATAATAAAATTGAAACAAGCTTCTTACACTACTGGCCATTAAAATTGCTACATCAGGAAGAAATGCAGACAACAAAATGATATTTATTGGACAAATATATTATACTAGAAATAACAAGTGATTAAATTTTCAAAAAATTTGGCTGGATAGATCCTGAGAAATCACTATCCAGAACAACCACCTCTGGCAGTAATAACAACAGTTATACGCCTGGGCATTGAGTAAAACAGAGATTGGATTACATGTACAGGTACAGATGCCCATGCAGCTTCAACACGATGCCACAGTTCATCAACCGTAGTGACTGGCGTTTGGTGACGAGCCAGTCACTCGGCAACCATTGACCAGACGTTTTCTATTGGTGAAAGATCTGGAGAACGTGCTGGCCAGGACAACAGCCGAACATGTTCCGTATCAAGAAAGGTCCGTACGATACCGGCAACATGCGGTTGGGCATTATCCTGCTGAAACGTAGGGTTTCGCAGGGCTCGAATAAAGGGTAGAGCCACGGGTCGTAACACACCAGAAATGTAACGTGCACTGTTCAAAACACCGTCAATGCGAACAAGAGGTGACCGAAACCGTGTATCCAATGGCACCCCATACCATCACGCCAGGTGATGGGCCAGTATGACGATGATGAATGCACGCTGCCAGTGTGCGTTCACCACGATGCCGCCAAACACGGATGCGACCATCACGATGCTGTACACAGAACCTGGATTTATCTGAAAAGATGACGTCTCGCCATTCGTGCGCGCAGGTTCGTCGTTGATCACATCATTGAAGGCGCTCTTGTCTATGACGCAACGTCAAGGGAAGCCGCAGCCATGGTCTCCGAGCTGAGAGTCCATGCTGCTGCAAACGTCGTCGAACTGTTCGTGCAGACAATTGTTGTCTTCCAAACGACCCCGTTTCTTGACTCACGGTTCGTGACGTGGTTGCACGATCCATTACGGCCATGCGGATAATATGCCTGTCTTCTCGGCTGCTAGTGATAGGTGGCCGTTGAGATCCCGCATGGCGTTCCGTATTACCGTCCTGAACCCATCGATTCCATATTCTGCTAACAGTCATTGAATCTCGACCGACGCGAGCATCAATACTGCGATAAGATAAACCACAATCCCGTTACGCTACAATTCGACCTTTATCAAAGTCAGAAACGTGCTGGTACGCATTTTTCCTTCTTATTACGAGGCATCACAACAACTTTTCACCAGGCAACAACGTTCAAATGCAATTTGTGTATGAGGAACCGGCTGAACAATTTCCTCTTTTAAACACAATGTAGGTGTCGCTATTGGCGCCTGCTTTGTGTGAATGCGCTGAAAAGCTAATCAGTTGCATATCACAGCACCTTCTTCCTTTCGTATAAATTTCACGTCTGTAGCATGTCGCCTTCTTGGTGTAGCAATTTTAATGGCCAGTAGTGTATTTAGAGAAATGGCACACAAAAAGTTAAGTGATTCAAGTAATTATAAAATGCTTTTATATGATAAAGGACACAGTTATGAAGAAATTAAAAGAAAAAATACCTAAAGATTTTTAACTTAATAATTTAACTAAAGAAATGCATAATGTGAACTGAATACAAAATTAAGCTTGCTTAATAAAAAATTCCTTTTTAATAGTTAAAAAAAAAGGTTGCGCTATGTCTTATTAAATATAGAAAAAAGACTGACGTCCACTAAAAATTTCTGTTTGAATGCTCGAATTCTCCGTGCACAAAATCATTGTTATATTTCAAACATAAGTTAAAAAGATTTATTAAGCGGACAAGGGAAAGATTAGCTAGTATAGTAATTTGAAGAGATTAGATCAAATGGTATTGATGTAAAATATGATAACAGAATTGGTGATGAACACATTCTGATTTCATTACACCAATCCTATTTGTGTCACGTTGAAACATCCAATTTGTGTCATAGATTTGCATGGCATTAATAGGTATCGCAGATTTTTTATGATAATTGAAGTATATATTTTCAAAAATACGTAAAGGAAATGGAAATCTAAACGAAAACATTGTACATGTGATTTTTCCCAAGATAATTAAGCATACTTATTTCAATACCATTCGCTTTAATACCATGTAGGTGCTATAAGCAAAAATGATTTCAAGATAATTACAGGGCTCGGAGTTGTCCTGATATTCCTTAAATTCCTGATTTTTTAAAAAACGTCCTGAAATGTCCTTATTTTGTGAAATAATTAATGGAATTCTTTAATTTTTTTATTATATTCCTTTAAAAGTTTAATTTTAATTAATAACTTTATATTTTTCAGTAGTAAATTTTTCTCTCATCTGCTTCCTATGGAAAAAGAAAGAGAAATTCTTTTCCCCTTTTTTGTTCTTTTTCAAACAGGAAATAGTGTTGCCAAACATTCGTCTCCGCCTCATCTTTGGCCATTGGTCACGAATGTCTGACATCAAAAAAATTTAGGTTTGGGTTAACCATTAAATTCTTTTTTTTGCCTTTACAGTCAAAATATTTTATTTTTATTATTTATACAACTATTTATAATGTTGGTGAAATTGTGAGAATTATTTGCCTTCGTTTATGCGCATATGTGAAATGCTTAACGCGTCATTTTAAGCGATTTTGATGGGTGTTTTGAAGAACGTTTATTAGCAAGTTTAAAATTTATTTTTTGAAAACAATTTTCTTTTAAAAATGCCAAGGATAATGAAATTTTCCGATAAATGATTGGAATAAATGCCTGATTAAGACATGGTGTCGAAGTGTTGTCGATGTCCATTCTGCGGGGTGCTTCGTATGCAAAAGCAAATTCAGTGTTTTAAATATGGGTTTTAGACAAGTGCTTGCTCATGCAGATGGATTATATTCAAAAAAAGCTGTGATCTATTACAAGAATCAAACACTATTTACTATCAAGTCATCAACTTCATCTGAATTCTCGACATCGACTGTATTAGTGAATAACAAATCATGGCTTCCCAAAAAGACATCAGAGAAAACTATTTTAGTTTTGGTGGCAATAAAAAATAATTTCTTTTTCGTTTTTGAAAGATTAAGCTAACATTTACGGAGAAATTTTTGATGATTCCTCCGTAGAAAGAATCTCAAATTATTCGACAAAAAAGTCAGATATATGATTAATTTTGGACTATCTCCGTATTTCAAAACTCTTTTGTTTCGAAATTTCGGCACTTCATACTTTGTTATACTTTTCGATGAAACTACTACAAAACAAATAAAAAAAAATAGTTGGATATTTACATCTCATATTGGTCTGATAAACAAGGAAAAAATGTCATTTGTTACTTCGAATCACATTTTTAGGACTTTTTAAAACCAATAAAATTGTAAACATTTTATTAAATTTTATTGAAAATAATAGTTTGAATTTAGAAAAATTAATTCAGTTGTCAATGGATGGATCATGAGTTAATTTAGCTGTTTTAAAGCAAATAAGTAGTGAATTGAGTAAGAGCAAAGTTTACCATTACTAATTAGTTTACCATTACATGTTGCTTACACATAATCCATGGAGCACTGCGTTAGGGTATTGATAAAATTGATTGCATTATTGATGGATTTGCTGTAAATATTCATCAATTTTTCAAACTATCTCCTGCAAGAAGGGAAGATTATTATTCCTTACAGCTGCAAATAGTGGAAGAAACCTTATCTAGACTTAGTTTCACTCATCATGTTGAGAGAAGTTGGTTAACTTTGGGGTCAGTTTGTGAGATCATATTGCATCCATGAGCAATATGATGTTCTAAAAGAATATTTTATTCTTAAAGAACCTAAAGAGTCGAAATATCCTCTTTCTGATAGACATCTTCAGATTATAAAACATTTGAAAGACCCTAAGACTCTGGCATATCGGCATTTTGTTTCATTTTTCGAAAAACTTTTGAACCATATTTACTTCTAATGCAAGAAGTCAAACCTTTAGTACATGTGATGTACAGTAAATTAAATGAACTTGTTTGCAGTATCATGTTTAAATTTTTAAATTCAGAAGAAATCTGAAAAAAATGGAGTATAAAAATTAATGTTGATTCAGGAAAAATTGGTTAAACTTAAAAACAAGGTTGAAATAGGTCATGGTGCAACAACAATTCTGGAAACGCTTACGGATAAAATAACATTTCTATAAAGTGTCAGAAGTTGCTACATAGCAACTTCTAAGTTTTTGATTCAAAAACTTCCTGTAACAAATCCTTTACTCTAAGATTTCCAGTGTTTGTCTCTTTATAATAGAAAAAAGGAAGAGTCTAGGAGCTCATTTAGCAGATTAATTCAACATATTCCTCTTGTGAATAAATTTTCTTCAGACTTTAATAAGATGAATGAAGAGTGGATTTTTTGCATGTGTGAAGATGTGACTTTGCTTATGAATGATTATGATAATGACCAAAACATCTGTAAATATTGGAATGTAGTTTTCAATATAAAAAATGCTGGTGGTTATATAAAATATCTTACTTTTTCTAAAGTTATTAAAGCATATCTGTCGTTATTAAATGTAAATTCCCAACCAGAAAGAGGTTTTTAAAGGACAATTCTGTTGTGACAAATTAGAGAGATTTTTTTTTTATCGGAAATAACAGCTCATAGTTTACTCATTTGTCATGATGTTATTGGAATGCATGGCAGTTCTGTTTCCTCCATTCCATATACCGAAGAAATGATGCATTGTATTCAGAAATCTCATGCAAAATATGCATCATATATGCAAAAATCAAAAGATGCAACACAATTAGAGAAGAAAAGAAAGGAAGAGGAAGACATAAAAGATACTTGTGAAAAAAAGTTTAAAAATCACACTTGTTAAAAAAATTAATGAACTTGAGAAAAAAAAAAGAAAAATTTGCTTGATAAGTGTGCAGCTCAAAAACTTTTGGATGATGCAAATAAAAAATAGCATGTGCTATTAGTGATGATAATGAGTGATGTGAAAGTTGGATAAATGATGCTATCTGCTGCTAATGCAGAGACTGCATCTGTGAATGATTAGTTGAAAAAGAGTAGTATTAAATTATCGGAATTAAATACTAATGCATCTAGTTCAAAATGAACATTAGTTATACATATAAATTGAGTGTAATATAAAGCATTTATCATGTAACTTATTAATTTTTAGAAAATGTTCAGTATAAAAATTTCAAATTTCTGCATCATTTTTCATATTTTTGTATTAAAAATTTAAAAACTCAGAATTTATTAAATAGTATACTCCTTTCTAAAATGTGCTATATTCATAAAACAGAAATTAGTATGCAAAAGTAACATTGGTTTTGTTTAATTATTGACATATATATGTCCTGAAAAATGTCCTGATATTTCTTGAAAATATTGTCCTAAAAAAAAAAAAAATTTCAGTACTCCTACCCCTGTAATTATATTTTTCTATTATTAGGACCTAGAAATAGTCCACACAGAATGGCTAAAGAACTTGTGCGTGAGAAACCCTGTAATAAAGACCTTATTAATAGAAGCAATATATATATATAATTACATCTTAATTTGACATTATTATAGATGATTAACTTAAAAAGTTATTTCTCTCTGCAAATTCGTAATAAGCTTGTTATGAAAGCTAGAGATTTCACTATTAAATATTAATATTACTAAAAATGTGATATACAAATTATCTGACAATGTCAGATTTTTTTGTATAGCACATTGTTCCTATTTCTTTCTTACAATGTATATCATAATGTAATTTCCTCCATCGAATTATTCCATTAATAGCTTGACTAAATTATCTTTCCAATGATACATGATTTTATAAAATTTTTAAAATTTCAATAACTTAATAATACGAGACTCAAACATCAAATATTTTCCCCAAAGATTTTTAGAATTTTGGCCACTACCATGTATTGAAATTCCTTATGTCATCTCATGTGTTTGCATCCAAATCCATGTTTAGTATCCAAGAAAGCACATTCAAATTTTGTTTTCAACTGTTCATCCATTTTTTGCAGCAAGTTATTTATCACAAAGAAACTTTCGTTATTAGCACTATATTTATACTTGTAAAAAGTTTTATTGAATTCATTGTAGAATGATAAGAAACGCAAAATTTATTTGAAATCAACTTTTGAAATTAGCTGAGAAATATTATGATTGTAACTTAAAAAATTTACTGGTTCTATGTGTATAGCATATAAATTGGAAACGAAATTTGGAATCATTAAATTGGAACAGGAATAAGAAAGATTTTTATTTAGTTTTATCTTTGGCCAAAATATCGCTAAAAATCTTGCATAATTTTAAATAGTTCTCAAGGGAAAATGTTCAAAGTTTGAGTGTTACTGCAAACCTTTTAATGTTAACTATTGTCTTCTATTGATTTTATATTTCCTCCCCGGTCATCATCAATAACCTCTTGTTTAATTATCATGCGACGTATGTAATTTTGAAAAATATTTTTCTATTTTGAGCGTTCTTTCTAGACACGTGCTTCTTTTCAGTTTTTAATTACGAAATTTATCTAAAAATTTAATATTTGTATTTGAAAATATGAGTAAACTGTAGCACTCTAATATTTGTCATCTACTAAATAAATAGATTTGACCCACTCTTATTGTTTCAAATTTTTCCTTTATTTGCTTTTGAGTGAAAATACATTGTAGATTCAAGGCTAAAGTTGGTACTTTTAAAATATTAAATTGTGAGATTATGTACAAAAAGATTTATAATAAATTTATATGATACTATTATTATTTTTCATAATAAATAATACATACTTAATATATATATATATATATATATATATATATATATATATATATATATATTAAATTTCATATAATAAATATCATTTAATCAAGAATAAATTAATAAAAAAATGTGTAAAATCTTGACTCCAAGTAAATGAGATTTAATATTACAGGGTTTAATTTTTTAATATAAATTTTATTCGTTTTTATTTCAAATTAAAGTGTGACATTAAATATTTATTTACAATCATACATTTATTTCAACAATGAGATGTTAAATTTTTTTAAATGTCGAACACAATTTAATTTTTGTTTTAACGTGCCTTGAAATGATTGAAATTGTATTTTTCACATCAGAAATAATAGTCTTCAGTCATTAACAATTAAAGACCGGTGTTAAGCATCGATTTTTGAATGGAAATGTCTACAATAGTTGAATGCGATCATCTAGACCAGGGGTGGCCAAGACGTCGATCGCGATCGACTGGTAGACCGAAGAGACATTTTGGTTAGTCCACACGACCATCCCGATAATCACCTCGGATATTAACAATTTTATTTATGACTTATGACATAGAATCAATGAATTATTTAAAATAAAAATTTACTACAGTCTACTCTTTAAAACCCAAAATAAACTGTGCTAAGATTTACGTTTTAAAGATTTATGATTAAAGGTTTACGATTTAAAACCTCAAACGGACATCATGAGAGCGATTAAAATATTCAAAAAAACTATAGAAAGGTATGCATCTCAATTAAGAAAACATGAATTGAGAAACTTCGAGAGTACATCCATAATCCAAACCGAGACTTCGAAGATTTCGCTTAATACTTACTTGTTTTGTTTTAAGAATTTGAAAGAAGATTCGATGACTTAATTAGGTTGAAAGAAATACTCAATTTTATGATATTTCCCCATTTAATGAAAATGTCAACATTGATGGAGTATCTGAAAAAATAGGACATTTAATAGATATCGCATCAGTCACGTTCGAGGAAGAAATTATTAAATTAAGATGCGATATATTTCTTAAATCCAGAGCATATTTAGCGATACTGATTTTTGGAAAGTAATTTCTGGGGAAATGTTTCCAAATATTTACAAATTAATTTTGTAATGGAAATCATACTTTTGATCGAGATATCTTTGCGAATCTGCTTTTATAACCATGAACAAAAAACAAACATTAATCGCATTTAACAGATGAACATTTAATTTCGTTTATGCATTGCAATAAGCTGGTACCACCCACAATATGATAAACTTGTTGCTGATATACAGTGCCAAATTTCAACTAAATGAAGTGAAAAGGATGGCCAGTTTTTGATATATGAATACTTTGATTATTTTCGTCAGTAAATTTTTATTTTGTAAATATTAATATTTTTAGAAAAATTACATAATTTACCATTTTTTCTTGTTACCGAAAATAAATATGTATGTTAATTTAGCTCTGCCATTGGTAGACGGCTTTCGATTTTTTAAATGTGGAGTAGACCTCGAATCCCAAAAGTTTTGGCCACCCCTGATCTAGACGATGCTTTTTTGAGCCTTATTATTATTTGCAAATTTTACTCTTGAAAGATTTATATACTATTTACTCTGACTTATATTGGAAGTTTAAATATATCATTATTCTTTGTTTTTGAGATTTAATCTCAGGAAAAAAATACTGGAATGCTAAGTGATAGTATACTAAACTATTGCTTTTATTCCATTATGACTCCATTTGATGTTAGTGCACAAAATAAGTTATTATGTTGCCACAAACCTAGTATAAATTTATATTCTAGGTATCCTGTAACTCATTTTCTAAGAAGAAGTGAATTTTAATAATACGAGAACACTGGTTGTGTATGACTTTAGCATTAAAAAATAACTGAAAAAGGAAATTAATTAAAAAAGAAAATTTGCAGCATCATATTATAGGTTTGACACCTTATGATGATAATTAGGTTCTTTAATTTATATACAACAGTATGTTCAGAATCTACAAGAAAAATGTGAAAAAAACCTTTCCACTCAAATCCACTAAAAAAGTATGGTACCTTAAAAATCCACAAGAAATATTCCGTTGTATATTTTTTCTAGTATTTAACTTCATTCTTTAAAATAACTAGTTTTTTATGAGGGTTATCACATAAAAATATGTTTTTTTAATGTCATCTTTTTTCTTATATTTCTTAAATCCATTTTTTAGTGTTTTAAATATTGAGCAAATCTTAAAAATTATTACCATGTATTTATGTAAAATAATTACATGTGAAATTCATTTTTGCTAATTTTACATAAATTTTGTCTGTCTTCAGTGATTCTGTTCTGTGTGTGAGTACGCAATATTTGCACTTCAAATGGCCCTCTTTCCATCTCATTTTTGTAAACAAAAATAAATTTCAACATAAGGAAAATAAGAAGTATTTGCATTTCTAAGTTCATATTTTTTCAAGGAAGGTTTGATTGCGAAAATAGAGTTATACTACTAACTATAAATTATACAAAAATAGTAATATTTTCCCTCACTAAATATTGTGAAAATCTCAATTTGATTAATGTGTGGCGAATGATTGCAGAGAGATAGTATAAGATTTGTCTGCATTCATATAAGAATGAAATTTATATTCATAAAAACAAATTTTGTTTGAAAAATTAATGACTTTTTCGTTTTATACATGCTCAGTTTCTAATGAAGTTTAATATAACTCTTAGAAAATATGACAAAATGAAGTTAAATTATATTTCAAATAAAAAAATACTTAATGAAAGAGGCATTTTAATGAAATACTAAGTGCTTACCCGTGTACAAGTTATGTGAAATTTTTGGTTATTTAATGATCAATCAATTAATGTATATAGTGGAACTTGCATTTAAAAAATAACCAATAATGAATATTCCGAAAAATATCGGAAATATTGTAAGCAGTTTATTTTATAAATCATATAAAGCAATCTAATTTTTTTTATAAATCATTTCTTTTTTTAAAATATCACTCTTGACCAAATTCATCTTGGTTGTCAAGATATCTTTGAACAACTTTTAGCTTTTCAAACCTTTCACAGTCAGAAGGTGTTTGAGATATGTTAAGCTAAACGGAATAAAACATTTATTATTTTAGTAAATCAGTAATTTTCTTGTAGAAATTCTATGGAGTTATTGTTAATGATGTGATGCCCATTTTATCAGATATTTTCTATCCTTTAACAGGTTTTCTCTGGATATAGATTTGTAATTGCCGCTTCTGAACAGAAGAAAGATATATGCATCATCAACATCGGGCCAACAAGAGCGGATCCCATAACTACTTTAAAATTGACTGTCAGATGCGGGGATATTTTACCTAAAATAAAGATTTTACAATAATCCCAACAGCTCTTAGTTTTCCTATTCTGTAAATATATTTGGAACTTATATGTATATACTATTTATTGTTTCTCATTAAAATATATTTTTTGAAAATTTGTAGTTAATACTTAAATTTGACAAAATAGTGAAAATATTTAAATATATATTTCGATCGAAATCATTCAGGGTGCTCAATAATTTAAAAAATTTCTTTCTCGTATTTCTATTGAAAAAAAAAAAGACATTTTTATTTTTTCTTCTGCAAGCAGAATATATAAATAAAAAGTTCCTTTTTTTAAATTTATACTTTCTATATGCTTGTTATTCTTTATGTTAACTTGTTACTTTATACTTGTAACATTTACTATATACTTGTTATTCTTTAGTTAAATTTTGAACGTTTATGTTTTTAAAAAGAAAGTATTTTTAAATTATTCCTAAACATTTCTGTTTATTTTGGTCGAATTATATAAAATATCTTTATTAAAATCCTTTGCATTTTTTATTGCAGTTTATTTTACTTAAACTTCCTTAAAATAATTCCATTATAAACTTATGCAAATTTAGCTCTTTATTTTATGTATCAGCTATTACATATCATTAATACACACTAACATCTATGTATATCTGTAAATTGTTTTAGTTGATAGCATGTAAAGATTAGGTAAGTTTCATCCTTTAATTGAATATTTACTCATTTAAATAAAATTATAAGTTTATGATGTTCAATTTAAATGAGCTTTTCAATATAAATGTTTCTTTTTTAATTTCGAATCTCCTGTAGTCACAAATTAATAATATAAATGCTAAATGCTTATATTTTTAAAATTAATGTTAAGAAATGTAACGCTGCTATTGTGCTAATCGACATGACAATTGGTTAAGAAGATACAAGATACATTGAAAATAATTTAATGAAATTAAAATATTTGTTTTTATTGTAAAAGTATTGCTAAAGATTTTTCGTGTGATTTTTACTGCATTAATTTAACTTACATAATTTTACTACCGACATTAAAAAATATAAACTTTCGATTTGCTGGTGGAAGTCTCCTCATCGACAACTGCATTGGAATACAAGATCAACAGGATACAAATATATAGGATTCAAACAAAACCGATTAAATTTTGCAAACTTTGAAATTTTCAAAATAAACTCAATATTATGTTCTCAATAATTATGTTTTATGTTGCATATTATATATATATTTATATAAAGTTTATAAAAATCATTCTTTTAAAAGTATATATGTATGAGAAAGGTTGGAACATCAGTTCTGTTAACAGAGCACACACACAGCAAATCAAGAATCTAGTGAGAGCATTTCTTTCACGTTTTCATCCGAAAATGAAATAATAAGCATGTAAATATTTATACCGTTCGGATAAAAAGCATTCCCTCGAATAAATGTTATTTCTAATACAAAAAATAAATAAATAAAGTATCATTTTGATGATAATATCATCACAAAAAATTTTTATGCTATTTCACGTTGCTTGTTTTTAAAAATTATGTTCAATAAATGGCGTCCTCCATTGTTTATATATTGACAAAACATTTTCTGAAAGTTGAACACAGCCCTTCTTGTTACTTCCGGTGTGATGCCAGCTATTTCCTGGATGATTATCTCCATTAGTGCTTGCAGGGTTGATAAGCGATGTGCCTTTAAGTGTCCCTTAAAAAAAATATCACACGGTGATAAATCGAATAACCTTAGGGACCACATGCTGTCCCTTGCAGCTGCCTTGCTCACACATATTGGCGTTCTAAGATAAGTAGGAGATTTTCCTGCACATCTCTTGCAAAGAGATATCCAGGAATCTCTCCTAATTATCTTAGAACGCCAAGATGTGTGATCTGTGGCTCCGTCTTATTGGAACAAAACTTCTCCCTCTTTGTGGTCCCCAACAAACAGACTTAACTTAGGTTGGAGGAAGGTGTTGATCATGTGACAGTAGCGATTTGAAGTAATAATTGTTATCGTTGTATCGTCTGCGGATCTCGCTCACTAAATTCCGCAATGGCGCACCAAGCTGTCACACGAGGGCTGTGAAGCGGTCGTTGTTGAAGTTCCCGAGGGTTTTCTGCTGCCCAGTATTGAAAATTGTTCGTTTATTCTATCTAAGAAGTAGAAGTGGGCTTTATCAAACGAAACCAAAACATTGCCAGAGAGAATGTTCTGAAGAATATCTTCACATAAAGTTCTATGAATTTTAAAAATCTCATTAAATTCTTGGGTAACCATCAATTTGTATGAGTGCACGTGAAGATCTGTTTAGGATTTTTCTTACATTACTGTCAGAGGCAACTATCTGTTTAAATGCTGAATGCTTTGGAAATTGTTGGATAAATTCTCTCGTTTGCGCTATTTTGCTAACAGGAGCAAAAACTAAAAGTTGTGAAAGCGATTAAATCACTCACATAAACTACAAGTTCTGCAAATCTCTGAATACCAATATATTTAAAACTAACAACCTTTTATTCAAATAAATGATCCTTAAAATTACGAAAATTTCTGATGAATACACATTTAAAATTAGTACTACTGAAAAGTAATTGGAAAAGCGAATTCAATTTATAATACATTTTTTTTACAATTCAGTGTTGCCATTCAAAAATGAAATACAATAAAACAGAAGGATTATTTGATCTATGCGGTGCCTACGTGGTGAATTACCCATGTGGCTCATTAGTTAAGTATGAACATCAATATTTTAATCAACTTTCAATCTGTAACACGTCACATTTTTCGGTGTTCTTGCGTCCGAGGACGGGTAGACGACTTTCTTTTCTGTGCAGAACATGTTTGCTCTACAGTTGAATGCCCAAACTTGGATAGTTTTTCTATTCGGAACAGATCATGTCGGCCAAGTTGTAATTGAATACAAAATTCTCGCTGAGTAGTAATCACAGAACCGACATTACGAATATACTCCTCCATAACGAATGCACGATTCTCTCCATCCCACGCCATTGTGCCTTCGAAAATGGCACGTATACTTTTCGATCGATACTTTCTCCACCGTCATATCCTTATCGGAACTCACACAGCGCCATCTCCAAAAACGGGAATTCTTTTTGCTGGACCCTGTAGTAATACTAGTAATCGCATTATTTTTAATCGAGTAAATATTTTGTCAGCTTAGATTTAATGTTCACATCCTTTTCAAAAGCAAAATGTCCTTTAATTTCATTCCCAAATACTTTAAAAACATTTATATATAATCAAAATAATCGTATTTGTTTCTGAAAAGTTGCAAATAAGAAATGATTTAATAACATCTATATATTTCCTTAAAACTACCATCTCCATTTTTACTCTCTTTATTTATATTTTGTCTGACTAATTTTCATTACGATTCTCATGTTTAGAATATATGGGTGCTTCATTTCTTACAAATGAAAAGAGATATGCGATTGTTTGTACAATACATGCGCTGTGTCAACTTTGAAATCTTTGAAACACGTGTTCTAGAATTATGGGAATTCTAGCTGTATGAATGGTAGAAGGAAAAAATAACTTAGTCTCTCGAATTGCGAAAAAGGCAAAAATTTGGAGTTTTTCTGAGAAAGAAGTTAAAATTGTTGACCTAAAGAGTAGGTAGATTGATACTTCAAGCATCTGAGCATTCATCATATGGACGTTGATTGTTTTCTTAAAAAAATTGCAAGATTTAATTATTCCAATAAAAAATATCAATTATGTATGAAATAGAAAAAAAATTCATCGATATTTATAGTAACTTTTCTAGTTAGATATTTTTGTAGAATTTTAAAATTCATTATCTTTCGTACGCTTTAAATGTGCTTTAAGCATTTCTTCAAAATATTAGTAGATTCAAAATAATTTTAGTAAATTTAAATAATGAGTACGAAAAAAAGATAAATTATTATTCTCATAAAGTATCGTAATCTGTGAAAAGTGGATGCCTGGTCAAAGTAGCACTTGTAAAATATGCCTTTTAAATTCGTAACAGCCGTTATATTGTAGATTATTTTTAGTGGAACGAGAATAATTTCTTTTAACTTTTACAGAAAATAAATTGCAAATGGTTTCAATTGATAAATTGAAATAATGATATTCTTCTTTAAGAGAACTATAAAATTAGACACTATTCTAGTCTCAATTATCTCCGACAGATGGCATTTTAAGTTAAAAGTTGTTTTGAGTTGTGTTTGGAGATTAAATTATGAGAACAACCTAAGTTGTCGTGTTAGTAAGGGTGTTCGTTTAACAAACTTTCGTGAGAATTGATATAAATTTCTGTAATCGAAAACCTTTCAGATTTTCATTTTCATATCCTATTTTATTGTTGAATAATAAAACAATTTATATGTATATTTATTCTTTGATGAATGCATGTATTGCAATGATAGGATTAGTGCATAAGCATATACTTCTCTATATTCAAATGAATACGGCATTTTTATTAGGTTGCATTGAATTATTTTAATGAAAAGTTTGCTTTTTAAAAATTCTGTCTGAGAAGTTATACGATTTACATTTTACCGCATAAAAATTACAATGTTAAAATACAAATGAAGTATACAATGCGGGAAACTGTTAGAAATTGTCAACACATTTTGCAGCTTTTAAAAATGGATATGTTATGTATTTACTAATTTTGAAAATATCTTAAAGCTTCCTCTAAAACTTTGTTTTTTTAAATTATTTAATAAATTAAACATTTTTTTAAATTGTGGGTATTTTATAAACAGCGTTGAAAAAAAATAATTTGATGGCTTCTACTATTTATGATAAGCATTTAATGATTTTTTATGATAATTTTATTAATGTCAGAATAGTATGTGTTTACTAACGTAATATGTTTTGCTTTTAATGTTTACACAATGTGAAAAAAAAAAAAAGTAGAAATACCAAGTCTAGATTTCCTCTGTAGAATATTAGAACCTCAGCGGCTCACGTTGTTTCCCGTAAGATCAGCAAAGTGAAGCATCACTTGTCATGGTAACTAGGCGTGTGACCGAATTCGCCCTTAAAGAGTTACTGCAGTTCCATGGGTTGGGGACATGCCCATGTTAATCTGTTATTCCTAAGTCCTTCCGCTTTTGTGGTGCGAATGTGGAGAGGAGCGTGTCAACTCAGGTGTGGCCTCATCACTTGACCGTGGTTCAAAATTGAGATGCACTTGGTGACACACGCATACTCCAAACACATTAACCTATAGATACAGTTCGAAGCTCGCCTATACAGCTATGTATATATGTAGAACGTTAGAAGGAAAGTGTATTTAACTCATGACTACCCCTAAAAAATATAAATATTAAATTGAAATTATGAATTTTTCATAAACAGTTTCGGTTGAAGTTACTAATACACTTCGCTGATACTCTTTGTATTCAATTTGGAAATCAAATATTGTAATTTGTTGAACTATAATAATTTTATGAAATATTGATGCTTGAATAAAAAGGTTCTGTGACATTGTAAAAGTTAATATAGAAATTAGATTGTCATCTATATCAAAATTGCAACTTCTTATTTTATGGATGATATTTGTGTATATTTACTAACAGGAATTAAAATTATAAAAAAAAGAACTCTTTAAATATTGTTCAAAAATTTCTCGCAATATTTATAAATTTCTCCGTAATGATGAAAAATTTAAAAAAAAAATTATTTTATTTTAACTTCAAATAGTTAAATAAAATAACATGAAAATATGAGGCATATCTATTTGCTGACATAAAAGTTTTAAATACCTTTATTAAATGTTTTTGGAGCATGATATTAAAAGTCATATTTTTACATTAGGACATTTAAAATGCATTACTCGTACAAATATCAGATAATTATACGATTTTCAAAAATGTATGATCTAGTATAAATTTTTAAAAAATTATTATTTAACAAGAATAAACAAGTTTGTGTGTTTTAATATCGCCAACAGCTGGCAGCACTAGCATCAAATTAGAACTATACAACATGAAATTTAATCGCAATTAAATTCCAATATTAAAATATTGTATTACATAATTTTATCTTCGACAGAAAAATAGTATTAATGAAGCTATGTGGCTGTTTGGTTAATGATGAAAATATTAAATTAAAATTAAATTCAATCTATCATAAGCAATCAATGTATAATCAGTGATAAATTTAGTTACGAACCACTTATGTTTCAATGACTATAAATATTCAGTTCTTGAATAGAAATTACTTTAAAAAATTAATTTTAAAGTATGGATTATTTCCGAATTATTATCTTCATTTCTAACAACACTTAAAATAATATTATGAGATTTATTATGAAAGTGTAATCTTTCATAACAAAAATTCATATTATTTTGTGTGTAATTATATGAAATTAATAAATGAAAATACAAATGGTGAAACTATGAAAATTTTTATGAGACTTCTGAAGAAATATAATTTTGTCTTCGAGGAAGTACTATCATATGATATAAATAACAATGCTGATGATCCCCTGATTGTACCTAAATAAACGGTATTTGGAATACTTATGTATCACCAAGGACCTCTTAATTTTGAACCAGCGTCAGGTGGTTCAAATTTACGACGCCTTTTGAACCAGGAAACAACGAAGTCACATCTGATCTGGCACCCACCTCTAAAAATCACACAAGCGGGATGACTTGGGATGTCCAAAATCAACTTGGACACGGCCCCAATCCTCAGAGTTCCAGCAACACAATGAGGGGGAACGTGGTCACCCTCGACCACATTCTCCCACGGCCAACGAGGCCTCACTTTGTTGATTTTAGAGGAAGTGGCATGAACCTACCGAAACACTCTGGCTTCTAGCATATGAAAGTAAATATGTTTGTCTGTTAATATATTTATCTGTTAACAAACATTATTAATCCTTGGTCAACAGACACTGAAATTTGCGAGCTACATAAGAGTCTGCCATTTATAATTCAAATACATATTTGAGTTTATACACTATAGGATGATCCCACAATCTACTGAAAAAGCATTAACAATCCTCTTTATTATCATAACATTTTTTGCGTTATTCTTGATATTATTGTTATTATATTACTATAGAATTAGTATAATTTAGTTTATCGTGGAAAGTTAAAATTGACAGCGTATTTTTGAAAGAAAAATTTTAAATAATGGCAGTGATTCTCTGTATACACGTCATAATGAGAATGAGTGCTTAGGAGTTTTCCGGGTTTTCTCTATTAAGGTAAGTGAATATGGCCCACTGTTTATGAAAAAATTTCTTCCTTAAAAGCAAACGCGTTGATGTCCTGAAGGCTACAAAAGCTGTTCGATATATCGTGTCAAATAAGTAGCGAAATCTTTGGAATGAAAGATACTAAATTTAATTCTAGCCATTGCTATTGGAAGGGGGATTTCCAATTTCGCTTTCGACATACTTATCTGCCGGCATAGGTGCATGTTGTTTTCCAGATTTACTTCTTTGTGACTTGTTGATACGGCTCACTACCAATGAAAATTCCTCCCCGAACTTAATACAGTAGACGCTCGTTTTTATGAACTTCTAATTTACGAACATTCGCTTTTTTACGATTTAGTGTGTAGTCCCTACTCTGATAGCATAGACATGATAATATTAATTCAGTCTTATGATCTCTTTCATTTCTGACAAATAATTTTTTTTTTCGGTTTTTTATTTGTTATTGATTTGATACTTTTTAAATTTTTTATGGTTGCTTTTTACATAATACTTGAGAATTCGATTCATTTGTGAGCAACGAAGCGACACGTATAAACATTCTAGACATTATGTGAATCATAATCGATAATGACTCATTGATATCACACATTTGATGGAAAAAAAACTGTGGTGCCGAATTCAACTTCTGAGTTTCCGGAACCTAAACATACAAAATGAAAAAAATTCTTCTCCTTTCCCCGTAAGTAAGAACATAAAAAAAGGGAAAAAACTCTTTTAAAGTTTGTGATCTCTTGTCCTGTAGTTGGTTTCATTTCATTTGAACAACTCGATTTATGAAATTTCATTTGTCGAGAAAGATTCAGCTGATTTCGTTAAGGATTTGTCGCAGTTGAAGAAACGAACATGTTCATCAATTGAAGATTAAAAAAACATTCTAAAAGTAGACAAAAAAGGGAGCAATATCAGATAAGCAGCGTTGTCTATAACTATGAATTTTATTTTTTGTTTCTTATAGTGCATTCTGAATAATTATTTCTAATAGTATTTTATTTATTAAGAAAAAGTTATTTAGTAAAAAAAATCAAATCTTAATAAACTAATACATTATTTCTCTATTTTACGTCTCTACAAGTTCGTAAAAAGAGCACTTACTGTAATACACAGTGGATGACACATTAACTTTTATCAGTTATAAGCTATTCATATTATATAATATCATAAATTAAAAGTAAATGGATCACATTTTTTTAATTTTGAAACTGTTAGAATGCATTATGATAAAATTCTTGATATGGAAATAGAATAGTCGGAAATATATATAATTCAAGAGTACTTATGAAAATAAAATTGTTCGAATGTAGCGAGAATTTTTATGACTCACCAAACTGCAGCTGAGAAGTTTTAAACTAAAATAAAATGGATTTGTTCGAAACAAGCCACTTAATATATGAAAAGGTAGTGTTTGCTTAACTTGGAGGGTATTTGTAAAAGCTTAAGCGTTGATGAGTAGATTTTTTTTTTTCGACTGCTAAAAAAATTGACATTTTGCATGCTCCAGTAAAAATGTACGTAAAATTTTTTGGCTTTCTTTCAGTGATTACCAAAATCGTGTTCAGTTTAAGAAAAAAATTCCCAAACGCACACAATAAGGATTGGTTTTAATAGTTATTTTTTATTTAAAGAATTGTTTATTTTTATTGCGTTAAGATTTATATTTTACAGAGTATATAATATATAAAACTGTTATGATTAGTAGAAGTTTAAATCAAATTAGTTTAAACTGATTTATTTATATACTTTTTCATATATTTACCTTTTCAATATTTTTATAATAACTACATGTTAAAATATTTCGCTTAAATCCATGTATCATCGGGAGCTTGCCATTCTATGTATCGCCTTCAGCCAATTAATTTTTTGTAAAATAAATATTTTAATTTAAAGGCTTGGGAGCTCGTGTTAAATCATTAATGATTTCAGGATGTTCATGATGTAAGATAAATTAGGAAATAGAAGTATACACAGAGAGAGAAAGGATGCTTAAGTAATTACTTGCAGTAATCGACAGACAAATTTAAGTTGACCTTCCTATTCATTATAAATAAAATCAGAAGCTTAAATTAGATTCAAATTTAATAAATATTTCATTAATAAAAATACATTCAGTCAAAATTTTAATGAACAAATGCATATTCATTAAAATATTCCTTAAGCATATTCATTAAAATTTGGATTTTTGAATTTATTTAAAAATATAGTTTTTAAAATAATAATTCTAATCAAGAAAAACAGTAAAAAAGGAGTCATAAATTATTTTTACGAGATTCGTGGTATTGTGTAGAATTCTTCGAATCGAATGGCTCTCTCTCTCTCACACACACTTATACACACACAATAATATACTGTGCAATATTCATTAATGGACTACTTAACTTTGATTCATTTTTGTAATCAAATTCAGAGTTTTCACACACACGCACACACACACACACACACACACACACACACACACACACAATAAGTTTTTTCAAAATACTTAAACAGCAAATTTTATAATCAAATACGGCTTGCAAGGAAAACTTTAGTTTAAGAAATGAAAATGACATTTTAATTACAAAATTCTACAAAAAACGAATCTATATATATTTTGTATGCATATATAATCATTTGTACGCTTCAAACTTTCATCGTTATATCGATAAACTTGTATTTATAAATAAAACAATTTTAAAAAAAAGTAAAACTGTTATAAGTTATTTGGTAAAAGGTTTTTCTTTATATGCTCCAAGCACACAATTATTTAAATTATGTATTTTAAAAAATGGGCAAACAATGTACTCAATAGCGAAGATTACCTCATTTTCCTGAAAAACTTTGCAGTCAAGTCAAGAAAAGGATTTTTACTATAATTCCGCAATCGGATTTATAAGGCGTCATAACTCAAGAGATGTCTTGTTAGAGATAATGCCCCTCGTAGCATGCATATCACGTAGGGAATGCACAACATTCATCGTAATGGGATTTGCGCAGTGTAAATCCGTTCTTGAGATACAATCCATTAATTAAGCTACTGACAAAGGTGCAGATTATTTAGAATATGCTTGATACAAGTATGATACTTATCTCCATCACAAAAAATTTCCACTTTGAATCTCTCTTATAGAAGAATACTGGCACAAGTTTAATAATATAGGTGATTAGCGATATATATAT
>JAPDSC010114063.1:173091-217324 GCA_026290005.1 Latrodectus geometricus
CTAGAAATATAAATAGCAACCCTCGTAAATGGTATTACTGACCCAAGAAAAAGATAATAAATCGGGACATTTAACCCATATCCTTTTAAAACAAATTCACCGATTTTATTTTTTACATAAGTTTGTTACAAAAAAAAAAAAAAAATTTTATATTTAGATAGATAGATAGATAGTCATTCCGCTTGGAGAGCGCTAATCTGACCAAAACATATTCCAAATAAAAATAAAATTAGTAACTTTTATTTGTAACAAACTTATGTAAAAAATAAAATCGGTGAATTGGTTTTAAAAGAGCATTGGTAAAATGTCACAATTTATGATATTTTGCTTGGGTCAGTAATACCATTTACGAGGGTTGCTATTTATATTTCTAGCCTAATAATAATTAAAAAAAATATGATTGAAATTGGATCATAGAGAATATTTTTCTTCAAAATACTAGAAGACTTTTGAACAAGTATTGAACCAATTTTCAAAACAATTTTCTATTCCAACTGATGTACCTCCAAAATGCGATTTAACCCATCTTCGGGTATCGAAAATTAGTTGGCCACTTAATCGTTTTTGTGTCCAGGAATAAAAATAATAACTAGCTTCCAAATGAGGTCTATACAGAGAATAAACAAACAATTCGATGTATTGGCAGGTCAAAAATTCCTTTGTTTGAGACGCTGAGTGAGAATTTGCATTATCGTGATGCATAACAAATGAACCACCTCTTTTGGTTTTTTTCAAAATTTTCTGTCTTTTAGCAAACAAATGGTCATTCAGAATAGATAGATCTACATTGCTATAAACGTCACTGTAATGTGAAAGAAACCAGCTTGGAACTTTTCTTCCGCGAATAAATTTTGTTAAATTTGGCTCCTTTGGTAAGTCTCATACAAATGTCCTGCTTTGTTTTGTAATTCTATGAATAGATCTAAGATTCATCAATTGTGCAGTTCTGTAAAATGGTGCATTATTACTGCATAAAAAATTGCAAAGAAGTTTTGTTTTGGCAATCCACATTGAACTCAATGAAAAATCATTAAACAAAATGTACAAAAGTCAATTTTTTTTTTTTTTTTTGCTTAAAATAAAAAAATTTTTATTTTATTGTGAACAACACAAATCATGCTGAAGTGGCAACATGTTTGAAAGAAGTTAGGATTAAGAATATCAGTCTATCGTTTGGAGACATCAGCGGATGCGAAGCAACATTCTACTATTCTCAATGTTAGAAACATATATAATAGTCCTCAAAGTTACATTACCACCATCACCTTCCACAGATAGTACAGTATTAACAAATTTTAAATATTTTAAAATGAAGGAGAAATAATCTAAAACAAAGTCATACTCATACATAATTATTAAATTACCTCTTACACTTACAAGGATAAATAAGAGACTTCAGTGAATATTTCACATGATAACGCCCTAGATATTTTCTATGAAATTAAGATTAATAGTTTAATTACTTTTGAACAATAACAGAATCGCTCAATAAATATTGCACCTGATCAAAGTGAAATCGACTGAATGATTTTGATATAATTCAGTAAGGATTGAATATTCAAATTTCCATTGAAAGATTATTATTCCCTCTATGATGTGAAAAATGAAATTAATGAATATGATTATTAACTACATTTTTGTTACATCTATGAGAAATATTAGGCCTTATTCAAGCATTCACTACATGAGAACGTTTTTCAGTAGTTTCTACCGTACTAGAAAGATGGCTCAGTAGTTTCTACCTTACTAGAAAGATGGCTCAATAGGTTCATTTTATTATGCTTTTATATCCTGCTACAGTCACCATATGCCAACGTGAAACTCAATTTATTTATTTAGATAAAACTTATTTCAGATTTTAGAGGCATGAGGAAATGTTCCAATATTTCTATGGATCTTTATATGAGTTATGCTGTAATCAATTTTTAGCTGCGACGTTGTGAACAAACCTGTTTATTTGTCAAGAGCAAGCGATAAAAAGTGGACTGGTAGGTTATAGGTAGTGGTTTGTTAAAACACTCGTATTGCGTTAATGTCTCTTCTACTGCAGCTTCAGTAATGAGAATTCAGTTTTCATAACACTATCCACTGTTCTAAACTACTCATGGTTTGCTGTTGATGGTTCAATGAAATTGAAGCCACAATCGATTTACTTTTAAAATGATATCTGGTAAGAACTTCAAACTTCAATGAACTTCAATGCTTCAATGCTGAAGTCATTTATGAAAAAGAATGGTTTCTGGTCTGAATATTTTCTCACATTTATCAATTTACTCTCAGATATATATATTCAAATTGAATTTTTTATTTGATCAATATATATCAAGCATTAATAGTTATTTTGTTTCAATTTAAAACCACACACACACACTTTATTTTAAATTACTTTTTACTTCTAAATGCCCTGTGTTTTAATGCCCTCTAGTGTTCTATAAATAATTTATATATAAAAAGATATAACTTACTTTGTGCTATTAATTATATATAGTTCATTTTACCTAAATTGAAATAAATAGGAATTATACCTAAAATAAAAGTAATAAAAAACACCTGAAATAAACTTAAAAATCTCCCTTATCATATTCATCTATAAACATCTATCACATTCATCATCATATTCATCTCCCTTATCATATTCATCTAGATCTATCGATTCCATATCTCTTTTGCAATAATTTTGTTCTATTAATTTAAACAAAAATTTATTTCTTTAATATAAGGGAATGAGGATTATGATTGTTGATAAAAAAGATAAAATCTTGTGAAAAATTGTCTGTTATCTTTCAACAATATCCCTATATTTTAGTTTTCTCTTTGGCCAAAAGCAGCGAAAACAAATTTAGCCTACTAGAAAACGCTTAAAAAAAAACGTTATTTAATAAAGAAAGAAAAAAAAACAGATACGTCTAATAAAAGAAAAGCCTTCTTTGATTTATTTTAAATTATAAAAGGTTTTAATCACTGCTAATGACAAAAAAACATATTTTATTCCTTTAAGATATATTTATCTATAATATTATTAATGACATTATCGACCCATCTTCGAAATATATTAAGCAGTCGGAGAGCATTGGTTCATTAAATCTACTTACATTTTCTACTTTGGCCGTAAATTGCGACGATGATGAAAAAAAAAATTACTTAAAAATTTCCATAAAGTTTTCATTTTTCTTAGGAAAACTTCATATTTGTTAACATTTAAAATACAATATTAAAGGAAAGCAGACTTAAAATTTAACACAATTCGTTCATCTTTTCCTCTCATGAGAGCGTATGAAAAGAATTTAATACTGTGATATAAATTTGGGTTTGCTGTATAAGTTTTAACGTTATAAGTGAAACGAAACACAAAAAAAGGAGACTATCACATGCCCTAGAGATTAAAAGATGACAGACATATTCAATGTTCTTAATTGGAAATATAAAAATCCAATGTGGTGGTGAAAAATTGATATCTTCCAGCTTACCATACCATTAGCAGATGAATAGAATGATATTCAAATAATAAAAACTTTGATTTCTGTATGTAAGAAAAACTTGTTCATGTGTACTTGAAACACATTCATATGTCTGTTTTTTTAAATTCAAAATGTTAGCTATCATGTTATCTTGATTATTTATTTTTTCTTTGTAATTCTAAAATTTATGAGTGAAATAAACTATTTTGCTTGATGCATTTGTATGTAAACAAACCTATTTATAGTTACAGATTGTAATGAAATAATATACAAAAAAGTTAAAAATCGTGAGTGTTCATTCATTTTGTAATTATCAAGAAAAATAACCGTTTCTTGCTAAAATGATGAAATTACTTTTTAAATACTAAGAAGTACATTTTATTAGAAATGAATAATTTATGATATTGAAAATGTATATAAATGCATAAATAAAATCTTTGAAAATGAATTAAAAATCCATTCTGTATTGAAATAAAAAAAAATAAATAGAAGAAATCAACTGAAATTATGTTTGATGTCTGTGTAATTTAGGACTTTTAAATAAAGCTGGAAAAAATTAGAACTGAGATGTTAATATTTTACGCACAATAGTGAAGAGAAAATATTCATCTGATATATTGATAATTAAATAATGATTAAATGCTTATTCATGCATAATAATCTACATCCTAAAGCCTTTTTTTATATATATTTATATAGGAAACTAATAAATACTATGTAAAATTTATCATAAATTGAAGAATTGAAAGAAAGCTTATAATTATTAAACAAGCTTTAAAACTAAGGATGAAATAAATGCTAAAAAGATACCTGGAAAAATGTGCTGCCATCTGTATATCAAATTTGTCTTAAGCCTAAGAGAATTGGAATGAAGTAAATTTGCATTTAAATAATGTCTTTTAACTGGAAAATAATTATTTTTATTTTATTATGAATTAAATAATTAATAAATATTTAATATAATCCCCCTTCATTATACAAATAATATATTATAAAAGAATGGGAAGAATAAAAATGTAAAAATCAATTTTAAAAAAGGTGAGAAGCAGTTGTATATATTAATATTAGGTTGGGGAAAAAGAAATCCATTATTTTTACGTGAACTTTATGTAACTTCTTTTGGATTCGCTTTGTAAAAAGGTTTAAAACAGCTTTGATGTAGATTTTTAGGTCTTGGCCGTTACAACTGTTGACATGAGGTTAACTTCGATCATTTTTGATATTTTATAGATATTTTCGACGATGCTGTATCCACATGCGAGGTGCATCACTATCATCAAAAATACCCGAACGGAATCGACGAAACAAAAACTGTACGTAAGAGGTTGTTACAGTCTTATATAGGACGATAAACACCTTTCACAATTTTAGCCACCCGCCTATTTTTTTCGCCGTTACAAGAGAAAAAAGAAAATGTATCGAATTTTCTGTTTGTTGTCTTCCATTGTTAAAACCTTGTACTCGTAACGGAATTAATCAAACAAAAAACCGCAAGAGGATATTTTAGTGTCAATTGTCACCTTTCCAACGAGCATAAATCTGAAATTGTTTGATATATACTTGACGAGATATCGATCACTACAGACGTCTACTGAAAAAATAATTGATTACTTTTTCCCCAAACTAATATATTGGAAAGAAAATATGTGTGATTAAATCCTATTGGGGAAGAGTTTGGTATACATATAACAATAAAATAAAGAGTGATAATAATTCAGTAAAATTCTTCATCAATTAAAATTATAATTGAGGATAAATATAATAATTATATAAATAATAACAATAATAAATTGATTTCTTCATTAAAATCAGTCCATGTACGTAAATATGTTTATCAGTTTTATGTTTTTATCCATTTTTGAAAGCATAGATTCGACTAAGCAGAATTTAATTTACTTAACATATTTTTTCTCTGTCTCGACCTTGAAAAGAGGTAGTTTCTTTATTTTTGTTTCTGATTTCAAAAAACTTATCCTTTACTGCTTAATATATTCTAATTAGCTTGCAGGTATAGTTATATTAATGCTATATAACACGTACAACACACACCCACGTATATATATCCTTATCTATTACATTTATTCAAAAATAATTTTTTTGATGTCCCTCCCATTTTAAACATTTGTGTAGAATTATATTTTCGTATTTCTAATAATTAACTGACCACTTTTCCCCTGATAAATTCTGCTTAGCAGACTGTGCAGAGAAGAATTAGAAATTATACAAAAGGTTTTCAGAAAACGTTTGTGTACAGTTACAAATAACAAAGATATTTGGAAATTGATCTTCATCTTTTAGCCTCTGTGAGCTTGTATAAAATGAAATATGGTCGGCATTTATTTTTTACTACTTATTAATTTTAATACTTGTAGTAATACAACAAATAGAATAAAAAACTTTCTTTCGTTGACATAATACATCAGTGCTTGCAAACATGTAGACTTAAAATGGATTCCAAAAGAAAAGAGATTGTTCCTGACGAAAGAAAAATTATTTTAAAACTAAGGAATGAAGGTAAAATTCTTCGAGGAATTGGCAAGATAGCTGGAAGAACTCATTCTTTTATCCAAAGAGCGACCAATAATTACAAGTAATCGAAATCTGTTATTTCAAATTCTCGGAGTGGCCGTCCATCTAAGCTGATTTTACAAGGAAACAGATGTATCCTGAATCCGTACGCTTAATTCAAAGATTACTGCATCTCAAATGGTAATTGATATTAAAAACGTCTTTTTATTATATCATTAGATACAATATGAAAAAGTTTGAAAAAATCTGGCTAGCATGGCCGTGTAACTCGTAGAAAGCTATATATTTCAACTGTTTATAAGCAAAAGCGTTTAAATTTTACCACTGAGTATGTAAATAAACCTTCTGAGTTTTGGGAAAGTAATATTCCCTGGAGAAAGAAAGTTTTGTTTATTTTTTAATCAAAGGACATAAACTGGTATGGGGAAGCAAAGTACAGCTTTTGAGAAGCAAAATCTTCTGTCTACAGTTAAACATGGTGGTGATGGTTTTATGATTTGGGGTTGCATGGAAGCAAGTATAGTAGGTCGAAAAAATTTTATACACTCCACTTTATATCATATGGGATATTTCAATATATTAAAGCAAAATTTGAAGCAGAGGGCACAAGATGAAGTTGAAACCAAAAGTCATCACCTTAGCGATGACTTTTGGTTTCAAACAAGACAAAGATCTAAAATTAACTGCCTACAACGTAAAGCTCTGGCTGTTGTATAATTTCAAAAATCATTTGCAAACTCCTCCACAATCGCCAGACTTAAATCGAATCGAACATTTATGAAATTTATTGAAATGCAACATTCTGCAACATAACACACCATCGAAAGATATGCTGAAAAGGGTGATTATGGTGGAATGGAAATAATATTTCCTCTTCGAGAATCGCCTAGCTAGTTCATTCTATGCCTAAACGATAGGAAGAGATTCTTAGGCATAAAGGTTTTCCAACCAGAAATTAAAGTTTAATTGAAAGCCCATGGAAGTTATTATTTAAAGAACTTTTTCATCTGTACGCAAACTTTTTCTGATTGCTTTTTGTGTTACTTTTAATTATTATTATTATTATTACTTTGAAAAAATGTATTTTATCTTTCTGAAATTGTTACTGATATTTAAAGAATTATTATTTTATATAAAAATCGAATTAATGTTGACACTATTATGTACTTTTATTCTCTCTAGAATGTTTACTGTGCGTTTGTGCTCAGACTTTTTCTGGCAAGTGTATGTTTTATTTCGGGATTGAGATTTTCTCAAATCGAGTTTGCTTGATACCATATGGTTGATACGACTCACTATTGTTTTCTGTAATTGCTTATTTTATTACCACAAAAGTTATCGCCCTCTTAACATACAATGTAGACGTAAAAATTTCAGTGCTACTATGTTAAGTGTACTTCTCAAGAAGTGGCAATAAATTTACTAGTATAAATAATAATTTTATGCTAGTAAATATAATTACTAGTATAAATAATAATTTTATACAACTAAATCCGGAAACTTCCACTTCAAAATTTTTATCCTTTATATGTTCATTGGAATTAAATGAAATTTAAACTTAAAGCATCAAAATATTTCTGAAATTTGTGACAAAATCAATTTTATAATATACTTTTTCTTTACATTATATCATATCATAGATCAACCATTTTGAATAGTTGTTATATTTCATAATTGGTTTTTGTTATATTTAGTGAGACTTTTAAAACATTACGCAGATTATTTTGCATGAGTAAAAAATATTAAACGAACATAATCGAGTTTTTTTAATTCTGCTTATGGCTTAGTAATAATGAAAGCGCTTTTAATAAGTGATTTCTTTCCACCATTTTGAAAAATAATTAAATTGGATACAATACAATTAATTCGTAATTTTTTTAAATCAATTTGTCAAACTGTGAAGGTAAATTCATGATTTTACATCACTTTTATTTTTGTCTCATGGATTAATCACAACGAGCGTTTAAATTTCTGGTCAATTATAGTATTTATTCTTATAATAATGAAAATATAATTTTTGTGTCACCACACATTTTGTAATTTAATCTGAGTGATTTAGATTTAAAAAAAATTTATTGCCTATCTCCTTGATAGTTTGTGAAAAATTATAACAATGGTGAACTTAGGTAATTAAAAAAGATCTAGAGGGAAACATTTATTTCCTAATTTATAATAATAACGCAGCGTAATTGTAATTTTTCGTTGTTTTATGTATGCACATTTTATATTTCATTTATTGTCAAAAACAATTATATAACTTGAAATATCCCACTAATATCAATTTTGAATCCAATGTTTATTATTATTATTTATTTACATTTTTAATTTTAGACTAATTTCTGCAACATATTATGTACATTATCCGTATAGTATATAAAGTTTAAATTATAATTATATAGAATATTTTAATACTGTTGTATTATTATTTAATAAATATTTGCACTGATATGTATTGAGAATTAAGAAAAAAATCCATGAATGAAAAAACGAAAATAGCGACATTTTATTTTCCTTTTTTATTGATTTTTAAAAAATATTTTAAGTAAAATTTTTTAAAATGAATACGGACAAATTTATTTAGTAAAATATCAGTTTGATCAAATTCTTGACATTAACAAAATATGAGCTTATAGTAAATTACATTCAATTATTCATAAATGACGAAATATTGAGATGTTTAGCATTGGGATGAAATAAAATAAAAACACGGAAGAAAATTTTCAGACGCTTATTTCCTCACGATAAAAACACGTGGTATAATGAAATGCGCCACTTTATTTGTTTTGCCTTTGAAAACACTTTTTTAGAACCTTGAATTTATTAAATGTGATAACGGTATCTAGTTCACCAGCTATAAGATGTTGAAATCAATATGGTGCGACAAGCAATCAGTAAATACCATTGTAAGTATTGGATTTCTATAGACACTTTTTAGATTTTTTAATTCTCTCAATATTTGAGGTAAGAAACCACTATCAGAAATTATATTTTATTAATTTCTCACTTTATTTAAAATAATTTTTTTATTAAAAATGACAATATTTTTTTAATTAAGACGAAAAAGAGAAATGAATTAAATTGAATAAAAATAACATTATTAAATATTTAAAATTTCATTTAAAACTCACAAACGTTGGAAATAAACTAGTATGAATTATTTTTACATTACTCTCTATTTATTATTATAATTATTTAAATATTACTCTCTTTTAAAACAATATGAAAGAAAGAAAATCGTGAATAACTTTTTTCGCTTGAATCTAATTTATTATTTAATTTATATTCAATGGCCAAATGTGTTAATTTAATAAAAAGATTTTCAGTAAAAAGATCTTTCAACGATAACAAGCATTATGGGCGTAAACTAAATCTAACAAGCATATGAATAGAGTTAGCTAAATATGTAAAGCAATGCTTCAGTTTGGCCACATACATATATTAGAAGAAGTAAAGAATTGAAAACGTCAAATTTACCTTTTTCTTCATTAAAAAATAAATGAAAAATATTTATATAGCTAATTCCAAAGCATTGAAATCAAGGGATTAATATACATACTCAGGAACATCAGTCAAGGGATTAATATAAGTACTCAGGAATACTGAAAATAGTTCACTAAGAAGAGAGTACACAATTAAAAGAAAATTTAATACACATAATGATACAGATGTGGAATTTACTTAATCCCAAAATAAGACAATTAAGCAAATACAGTGTGTATAGTTAGTTAAATACAGTATGAATAATTAGATAAATACAGTGCAATCTCAATAGGGTGTTGGACCACCTCCTGCTTCAAAATATGCCGCCACACTGTCCAGCATCGAGTTGACTATGTATGTGATGCTGTCCTGAGACAGATGTACCCACAAATCTTGAACAGTTACCTCCAAATCATGTACAGAGTGACATGGCGCCATCTGGCATTTCAGCGAGTCCCAAACATGGTCTATTGGAAACAAGTCCGGGAAGCGGACAGACCAATAAAGAGCTTGAACATGATGTAGGAAGTCGAGAACATCTCGAAAACGTATGCAGAAGAGCCAAATTGCCCCTGGAAGACTATTTAGTAAAAATCCTCTGTGGGGTCGAAAAATGTCATCAACATAACGCTGTCACATTAATATTCCACTTACCACTCTAGACAGGACCCGTTATCATAGGCTATGGCCCCCAAACCATTACGCCTGGCGTGCGGGCAATGTGTCACGCGACAGTGTTGGTGAAAGTGTACCCTTCACCTGGGCGTCTCCACACCCGTACGTGGTTATTATTTGTCTCCAAAACGACCCGAGATTCATTACTGAATACCACATTTTGCCTATACATGGCATTCGACCTTGCTCGGGCTTGGCACCACTGCAGGCGGAGCCACCGATGTTGCTGTGTTAAAGACAATATATGAAATGGTCGCTTGGATAGCAGATTCTCTTCAGCATCTGGAAATGGCTTATGGAACAACTGGCAGCCCTACATCTGCGTGTATCGTAACACTAGTCACTACGGGATCCACGAGCTCTCTCCGCAAGATTCTTCTATCCTCTCACCTCGTCGTATTCCTGGTCACACCAGACCAGGAATACGACGGTGGTGCAGAATAATACAGATGGTGCGTCTCATGTGGGTATCATTTTGTGTCCACAGTCCCCAAAACGTTCTGCTGGCACACTCTGAATCATCAACCTAGAGAGCAACACGGCACATCAACCAGCTTATGGTTTTCAAGCCGATGATGCCCTCTTAAATTGGCAAATTGGTTTACGTGAAGTGTTACCACACATATCTCCCAGGCATTCTTCGCTTACTTAAGTCCTCCTAGCATTGGCATGTGACCGTCACATTTATGAATCTTCCATTCTGCGTCGGATTATGCAGGGCCCACTTCCTAATTATAGCGCAACTACTGTGGGTGCAATATTTTATTATTGAAGTACAGAGAAAAGAAACGGAAGTATATATTTTTTTACCTCAAGTAGTGGACCAATGACCGAAGGCCGTGGTAAGGCAATATAATATTCAACACGTAAGTTGTCTTCCCTGAGGACTTTAAATGGTATTGGGTTGCAAGGAACGAAACCCGGAATGATTCCACGCTCCCAACACCACAGACGTACATATACAGTATTAATGAATGATGTTTGATGCATTAATCAACGTCTTGAAGTATGTAGAATCTCAATAAAATTATAGCGAATTTTGCAATAATTAGTGAATATTGCTTATAACCAGAAATAGTGTATTTTTTTTTATTTCTCATCATGCCTTAATTTAATTTAATCAAACAACATTGTAGATTTTGAGTCTAAGAATTTACTTTAAATTACTTAGAATTTTGATAAAATATTTTATGATTAGCAGTATTTATTAAACGTTACCAAATACAAGTACACTGACCTTATATGTATATGTATACATATAAGGTCAACGTATATGTATACATATATGTTTACACATAAATATAATAAATTTTAGGAAATCATTTTCAATGATGTATGAAATCAACGGATGCATTTTAAGTAAGTGAAATATAAAGTTTGATATAGTTTATAATCATTGATAAAGTTAATATTTTAATATTTTGCTTAAAAGGTAAAGAAAAAATATGTTTTATATATTTTTCATATTGTTATTTTGAGATTATTCATCTTATTTTCCTCAAAACGATCAAAAAAGGAATTTAATTTTCATCATTAATAGATGAATAATAATTTTAAGACAACATATTTAAGAAACTAAAAATGTTAAAATTAAGAGAAATAGCGCTTCATTAACGTTGTTGTTGATTAGATTTCAGTATCACGCTTTCGATAAAACGTGCAAACTAATTCGACGTTACTATTAAATTATACTTTTTACACAAGAAAGGGAGCAAAAATTATTTCTAAAATGAAATTTAATATTTTTCCTGGAAAACGTCTTTTATCATTGACGGTGTTCTTTTTATGTTAATTTCTTAAATGTTTCAACCTTCCTGTTAATTATTCTAAATATTTGAAAATTTTATTTAAACACTAGCGAAAACAACAATGAGAGCATAAACGGAAAGAGATTCTCAAGCAATTTCATGCAAATGGAATCGAGCGGTTCAATTTTGTATTAAATAATGTTATTAATATGCTGTATCAACACAATCACAAAATGGAATGTTTTTATGAAAAAAAAATTGATCCTCCTCAAATAAAGATCCTTCATATCGATATCAGTTCTTATCATAAAAAACAATGATGCCTGTCTCTGGAACAATTCATGAATAAATGAGATTCATTTCAGAAAGAAGATTAAAATAACCCATTTATTTTATTGACATTGCTCCATCCTTGGCAAAACTTAACAACCCATAATTGATAATCTGGAAATCGAAAGTTATCAATTTTTTTAATATGCAACAGCTGTTAGTGATTTTCATGGTATCTTTATTTTGATAGTGGACCACATTTTAATTCGGATGAAAAAAAAAACTGGAATGTTTTGTTTTTTATTGTTCAATATAGATTATGATAGAATCTCAGAACATTCCGATAAGAAAATGGAAACTCAGAATCCTATTACTGAATCAATTTGAGATTCTATTTGACTTTATTATAACATTCGGGTGCAACATTTCTACGTTGTCCATCGAATTCCATCATTCTTATTAAATGTGATAATGAATGTGAATCTTTATTTTTTATTCTACTGAAATGTTACTACTATTTTTTCTTTTAAGAAATATGTAACGGAACTTTGAAAAAGATCGTGATCGGCAACTTTCCAAAGCGGTTTTTGGATCCAGCCAGCTTTCCAAGCACCTCATTTTCAAGAATCCTAACTTTTAAACATGCAGATTGTCTTTATGATCTCGTTTAGCAAAATGTCATATAGTTGTTATTTATACACATCATTTCTTTGATACTTATGAAAAACATTTGAAAATAAAAGAAGGGATGTGTTTCAGAAGATCAGATTAATAATTTTCATCGTCATTTTCTGACTATTTTAGCCAAAAGATAATTCTTATGATTTTTGGCATTTGAATTATTTCTATAAGCATTATTTATAATTAGACTTGTCACATGTACTGGTTTGGTCTGAACTGTCCTGGTTTCCAGGAAAAATCCTGTTGTCCCGGACGGTTTACTTTAGTTTCAGGTAAAATTAAATTCATTTTATTGGTGACAAAAAAATCTGGGAATAATTGTGATGAATTATTGAAAGTAGTTAATTTGTCATTTATTTATGTTATGCATGAAAAGTGAAAACAATAGAAGAGTGATGGTCTGCTAATAAAAAATGTCATCGTTTCGTCTTATCTTGCCAATCGCATATGTCACAAGCGCATGGACTGATAATAGGAATTTGATAAAGGAATCTATAGTTAAAAGCATGATGATACATATAAAATTAATGTTGGATTAGTTTGTGAAGACTTTTACAAGATTAAATCGAAAACAATACCTTCTATTGAAGTAATAGCCAATGAAAAGTACAAGGAAATATTGTTCAAATTTTTATTTATCATTATTTCTTCTTATTTAAGTAACTTACAAATATTAACAAGTAAGAAATAAAATTTAAATTTATGTGTTTAAATCATCTATTATTATCTGTGATATATGTTCCTAATTAGAAACCATTTATTCATAGTATTGAGAATAAACTACCCTCTAAAACCTTCTAAAATCAAGCTAAGGATCTGTACCCTGGAATACTCGAGACGATGGCGGGTCATTTTAACATCCCAAATGAACATCTTAGAAGTTTATTTATAGTAGTATTAGAAATTTGAAAGAGAAATCTGTCAATAAAAAGGTTTAAACCAAAAAATTGATACATTTGTAATAGTTTGGATAACTTATTCAAGTTAGTATAGAGCCTGAAACTTATTACGTTCTATTAATAATCATTTAAATTATATATTAAGAAAAAATTATTCGAATTCATGTTAATATGTGTGATATATCTTGTCAATTGAATTGCAGGAATTGTTGGGCAACACACTGAATGTGTAAAGTCAGGAATATAATTTGAGTGATTTATTAAAATGTCACTAAAAGAAAAAACTTATGATTTCCCTTTGTTTGGATTTCTCGAACTAATTATATTTTACAGAATATAATTTGTTCGAAAAGAATTATTTTTCATATAGAATTATCGAAAAGAATTATTTTTCATAAATATTTCATAACAATCCACCGATTTTTATTTTATCGTGTATTTTAAATTAAACTTTTTTAAAGTTATTTTGTAAATCATTTATTTCAATGTGAATGTTCTACAATAAAATAAAAGATTAAATGTTAAAAAATAGTAGGGATAAATTGATATTGAAGCTAAGTAAATACGTTTAAACGTCAAATAAAATAATGATAAAGAAATGAATTAGAGAGTCTATGAGAAAAGTCACAGTCATTAGTACAGCCATATATACAAGGGGTCCTGACATTACTCCATTACAATATTCCCGATTCCACATTACAACAGAAAAAACGAAAATATAAAAAATTATCATCATTCAGTTAAAAAGTAGTTTTTCATAAATGATATTAAAAAGTAGCTTTCCATAACAGTAGATTTAAAAATATAATTTTACTTACATGTTAGAGCAAATAATATTTGGTATTTTTTTAATAAATGTAGAAATATAGCACGATGTATGGAAAGTTTGGAAAACATATTAAATATATTCAGCTATGAGTAAAATTTTTGTATTTTTTTAAGATGGTTAATAAAAACTGTTAATTTTCCTCTGATTGTGCTTTAACCAACAATAATATTTAACGAGATATAAAATTCTTTGATAAATAGATAAAATATCACATTTAGTTCATTGAAATATTTGATAGTTTACACAAAAAGTTAACTTTCGAATAAATTAATAAATCATACGTAATGTAATAAAATCATTGGTTTAATAGATTAATTTAACTGTAAAACTTTGACATAACAAAAAAAGAAAGTAAAGTCGTTTATTTTAATGCACATGCAGAGTTAAATTTTTTACAGAATAAATTTATGGAAGTGACACAAAAATTTGGTTCAGCTTATGTCACGTAGGAAAAAAGTATTCACGGTTTTAAAACTTAGATTGGATAATTATAACACTGTGAACACATTTCAATTTTCAGTACAAATCTACGTTCTGAGTAAAAATACGAACAAAAATTTATTTATAAGAAAATTATATTCTTTTTGAAAAAAAATATTACAAAAGCTTTGCCTTGTATATATAAGTTATCTTCTGCCTCTATTTTCAAAATTTCAGAAACATAAGTTAATTGGTTTGATTTTTTATACCATTATATTTTGTTTATTACTATTAATTTTAATTGTCAATTCACAAAGCATGTCCAGTTTGTAACTTCTAATTAAAAATTAAAATAATTGCAAAATTTTGTAATCCCAAAATATTGTTTTCGTCATTGTTTATTTTTGCAATAAAATCCATGCGACTGCAGAAGCGTATCCTTATGTTAAATTGATGAAATTCTTACTGTATAAATAAGGGTTTTTAAAAGAAAAAATATTTCCATCTTAATAACATCATTATTTATTCCTTAAGAATTTAATAATTTCTAAAGGATGATATTATCTGTAAATTTTATCAAGTAAGCTTCAAATAAAGTTAAGAAATTATGGTAATATAACCCAACATAGCTCTACTTCCTTACTAGACTATTAATTAATACTGCAGCTTTAAATTTAAAAAAATAATGTAAATAATCCAGATAATACTTGCTGGACATATAGCCTATTTTAAAAAAGCAGAATTTATTATAAGCTATAGTATAAATTTGTGATTAAAGTCGCATTGCGCTCGTGAAACGAACGAGGTCAACACGACTTCTGGTTTAGTAATTCTTAAATTTATGGTTCGTTTTGATACGTATACAATGGATTAGTTCCGTATTTGGTAAAGATGGTAAAGAAACTGCTTAAACTTTATTTTTATACGCAAAAAAATTATCAACAATTTACACAAGGCATTGCAAGAATTACTGTGATGAAATGTTAAGATTTCGCAACTGCTTGCGAAATTATAATATCAAAAATAAAATTAAATGTGAGTGATAAACCATCTTATCTGTTGAAACTTAATCTTAAGATTAAACGTTTTCTTTTTTACACAGTTTTCTATCTGTCAATAAGGACACCTGAAATAAAAAATAAAAATAAAGATGTTTATAAAAGGAGTTTTTCCTTTGCAGTTTCAATAATACAGCGCAAATAAGCTACTGTTTTTTGATAAATTCAAATTTAATTTAAATACTATGCCAGAAGAAATACTTATCCTTGAAAATTTTATTGATGGGAGTTTTGTTAAGTGCAAGAATTACCTGGATAGTACAAATCCGGCCACTGGGAAAATAAATGCCCGTGTCCCGGACAGTAATAAAGATGACGTTGCCAATGCAGTACAAGCAGCAAAAGAGGCATTTAAAAAGTGAGTATTTTTAATAAATATTTGTTAAATTTATTAAATAATACAGCTCATACATAGAAAAATAAAGAACACATTTTGGGTGTAAATTATACATACATGTATGTGTATTAACGTTTTCAAAAATGGGAAAATAAATTATTCTGCAGAATACCCACATAATGCGCAGATTAACTATTAACTATCCTTTAAACAGAGAAAAAAAATTGTTTTATTTCCAAATTAAAGACATAAATAAAATAATCTCTGATCTATCTGCAAGATATTCGGTAAAATAAAAATAAGGTTTTCGCAAGAGAAAAAGCAACGTTTCAATATGCTTAAATCAACATAGCGTTATTTTTTTTTTCGATGTTAAGTTACTACAAATCAAATAATCAATAAATTAGATGATAGACTCATTATGATCAACCAATTAAAACTTTAATACAAATAATCAAATGGTTCAAGATATTTACAATTAAGAAAATTAGCAGCATTTTAATTATTATTCAACGTCATTATTGATTCCGTGCTTTACCGGAAGAAATCAGTTAATCTTAAGGATGAAAAAGTATGCATACACATACTCACATACTGTAGTTCCTCGTTTTTACAAACGCGCGATTTTACAAATTAGTTAGTGGCTGATCTCTAACGTCCCATACACGCAATCATAATTTTTAAAACTCATTTACAAACTAACTATTTGTACATTCTCTTTTTACAAACACGTTTTCAAGCGTTTTCTGTTTTCAAATGATTTTTATAATCTCATTTTTTTTTTTTTTTATTTATTTCATGGTTGAAAAGCGTGAATCGCTGTTTTTATTGGAAAACCGTAAGTTTTTCGAATTATTTATAACAAACTGCACTGTTGATATTGGAATCCTGTATTTTATTAAGCATTTTGAGTAACATTTCTTCCACCTAATCTAATTCTCATTTGTCAACCCATATTAGAATATGATCAATAGTTTCTAATGTAAATATCGTATACTTTTGTAAACAATAATCATGGCTTGGAATCACTTTATGAAGTAAACATTCTCTTGTAAACCATAATTTTGATATGCAGACCTTATTTAAGAAACCACCGAAATTGAAGATAGTCCAGAACGCTTACCTGACAAGTTGAGTTAAGATAACTTAAACTGCGACATAGAAACCCATTGAAACTCTAAATTTCATTGCAGTATTTTTTATATGTTGATTAAAATGTAATTTTTACGTTTGAAGTATGCGATAATTAAAACATTGATAAGATAATGAATGAAAAAATAGAAAAATATGCTTTTCAAAATGTAGTTCAAGTGGTAATACTTTGCCAGATTTTTTATCAACAAAATGAAAGTAAGAATTGTTTTTAAATGTGAGCTTTATTTTACATGCGTTTCTGAAGTATATATTAAATAATTATTTCTGTTAATATTTTATTTAAAAAAAGATAGCAGTTTGGTATAAAAAAAATTAATTTTAAAATTAATTTTTTATTTTACTAGTTTTTTATTTTACGAACAATTTTATCGGTCCCTATTAGTTTGTTCGTAAAAATGAGAGCCTACACTATATACATATGTATTGACAGATAGGTATTAAAGACTAAATTATTGGAATACGCGTTTTTGTATATTGTAACATAAAATCCGAATAAATTAAGAATTAATTTGATAGCTGATAAGAAAATGAATGTCAAATAATTAAGAAAAGAATACTAATAATAATGTTAAAAAAATTATACAAATTTAAAAATTTCTAAATTGTTTAAGAAACATTTAATTTAATACGTATTTCCAAAAACAGCTCTCTTATTTAAAAAGAAATTTTTTTAATCCGTAAAGGTTTCTTCCTTGTTTCATGCTGAAAAGGTAAGGGAAATAAAATGAGAATAGGAATATTTCATTACCTCGCCATACCAACCCCATTTGAAAAATCCCACTAAAAAGTCTATATTAATTAGAATATATAAGACATATATCATCGTGAGAAGAGCCTTTCAAATATAATGTTCAAAAATTTATAATTTCATTCGTATTAATATAAATTGCGAGAAGTGTGACGAGAAAAGTGCCGAGAAAATGTGATTTTAATTGGAAATTTCAATAAGACTCAAAAAGCTTGTTTTTTTATTTGATTTATATTGAAAATGCTTATCCTTGCTGCTCTGAAAATTACAGAGAATTTAATTTAGAATCCAAAGTTAAATTCACAATAAATTTTTCTACATAAAAGGCATAAAAATTGTTTTTGACACAATAGTTTTTTATATAAGCATGAATCTTTTTAAATTTGTTCTTTTCGATAAATATATCAACAGGCACGTTTTAATTATTTTATTGAAAAGCAATAATGATTCTAAAATAAATTGATATTATATAATCTGATATTTTTCATTAATGGGACAGAAATCATTTTTATTTTGAATGTTTACCCCAAATATCTTTGTAAATTAAAAAATAGAAAATGTATATAGAAAATTTTAACCTATAGAATCGATTTGTAATATAGAAATAAAAATATTTCTGAATTATAAAAAAAGCTAAGAGTTTAATTTATTTATTATTTATTATAGTTTTAAACCTGATCTCGAAATTCCATACGAAAAATTAAAACCCCTTTTTTAATTTCATTAATTAATTATCAAGCCTTTAATCTCCATTAACATTAGGAATTTTCTATTCAGATTTTTGTTGATTTAAAATTTCTTGTTTCTAAATTTTAGAATACATCGGAATGTTTGACATTGCAAATATTTCTCATATAATCAATCTTGGTGTCACTATATAAATCGATTATACATAATTGAGCGAAATCATTGCTCATTCTGATAAATATAATATGCTTGAAATGTCAAATACTCTTAATTTAATATTGCTTTTCATTTTAATATAATGAATTTTATAGATATGTTAAGCTTATATGAAAAACTCAATTCAAAAATTAAATTACGAATGCCTAGCATTTTAATAAATATTTTTAGCGAATTAAAAATATTTTTAATTAATAAATATTGAAAAACTTTTCTGACGAGAGGTAAATTAATCATGCTTAAATTAAATTTAATTCACTGAAATTGGTAGCAAAATAGCCAAAGATTCTTCATTCATAATAATCAAAGCACCTTCATTCGTCTTATTTTTATTTAATTTATCTACATAAGTAAGTAAGTTACATTTATTTTAAATGTCCCTCTTTATACTGGAATCCTAATTAATTTACTATGCATAAATAGCTCTATTGCTATTTACACATAGATATTTTAATGTACTCTTTTAAAAATACCCAACTCGCCTAAGGAAGTACATGGTTTTTATGGTTGTTAAGATTTTATGACGAACTCTTGTCACCAGATGATAACATAAAATGATCGGATGCTAACATGAATGTTATCGTCCGATCTTATCACAAAATCGTAATGGCGTATTAATTATCAAAGAGATTATTTTAGCATAAGTGTTGCTATATAAAAATTCCAGTTTCAATTAAGTGAGGCCCAAATTCATTTGCAGAAAAATGTAAACCTACAACAAAATAACGAGTCTTCGTGTCATAAAATTGCTTCTACAGTTAGTCGTAGTTGACTAAGGTAGGCTTAGTTTCAGGGTATATTTGCAAATAAGAACTAACTCCACTAGAATTTACTATTATAAATGGGTTTTAAATTACTACATTCATATCCACCAAGGAAGTAAAACTTACAAACCGTTGAACTGCGGGCCTGATATTGACCATTTTGTTATTAGTTTGGCACATTGATTAATGTTGTTGTTGTTGTTGTGTGCCAGCCAGGCTGGCAATATGGGGTGCGCTGCTCCACTTTTCCAACTGAACCATATTTGGTGTGGAGTCCGACTTCTTCAGTACACACATGCCATAGGTACCCGTTTATAGGGTAGGTAACCATTCACACACAAAGAAAGGACAAAGACAAAAAAGAAAGAGAGAGAGAAAGTACATCCATGCCCAAGCCAGGATTCGACCCAGGTCCCGCCCACCTGTAGTCAGGTACGCTAACCACTAGACAGGTTGGGCTGCACATTGATTAATCTGATACACATAAACAAAAAAATTATAACAAGCAAAGTAAGTGAAATAACAATAAATCCAATATTTGTGATTGATAATGACACTAAGATAAGTATTTATGTTAGTTGGCTTTGTTTTGGCGCAAGGTCCAAAAAGGACAAGCTGCGCCGTCCTTATGTCAGATAATACCATATGTTGACATTTCATGTCTATTAGTGAGTGATAGTCATATACTACTTTCAATCTTAACTCGAATATTTACTTCTAATCTTTTGCACATTTGATGTATCGACATCAAAATTACGACCTTTTATGCATATTCTTCATGACTCCCTTGAAGTGAGCACTCATAAAGTTCTTATAATCAGAAATCGATAACAAAGATTAAGTTTTGAAAAAAGCATTGAGAATTATCCATTTTTTGCTCACCTTATTTAATCTTTAGCCAGTTGAGTTAATAAAATCCTGGTTAAAAAGTTACTGAAATGATAAAATTAGTGCTGGAGGAATAAGAAATTAACTCAGACAAGAAAACAATATCTAAATCGGAAATCAACGTCAAATAGTATCATAAAGTGTATTCTCAAATAGTATTTGATTAATTGCACTTATTCTTAATTGTTTTTCACTCATATGCAATGCTTTCTAATTATTATTTACTATCTATACTGCTTTATATTTATATCGCAACGCCATGAATGAGCGATTATATGAATGTATATTTTAAATTATTGATTGAAATGCATCTTCTATTAAACTGATCAAAAATGAGAAAAAACGCATCCAAATTAATTCAGTTTATTCATTTTAAAGTAAGATCACGTGTCCAGAATATTAGTGTACATTTGCGTACATACATGGTTTGATATCAATAAGAATAGTAATCCTTATTGATTTCAAACCATGCTCAAACTAATATTATCCTTATTGCAGTATGATATTAATAAGGATTATCAATTATTACGTAAATCAACAAGATGAGGGTACTTCCCTCATTTTTCATTTATCATGAAATTTCGATTTACATATTTTCGATGAGACGATTTAGTGAAGGCAATATGATCGGCTACAATAAAATGTTAATTCTATAAAGAAAGATTCTCTATATGATGGATAACTTGAAAACTAGTATTGCCCTATTAAAAAATTGCTATTTGAACACTTGAAATATAATATAGCCACACAATTCATTTCAATACTAATTAATATTAAGTTCGATTATCAGTGCATTGTATCAAAAGTGAAGAAATATTAAAGATACCTCCAATCATACTTAATGTCATCTCTCATCTTTATTCTATCAGTAAGGTTAGTAAAACATTCTCTGTAGATGTTTTGTTAAAGGGGTTGGTTATGTTTCCAGATCATAATCGTTGTCACTGGGTTAGAAACTAAAGATTTATTATTGTAGAGGACAATTGTCCATCTTCGTCTAACGTTGCACCATACTATTCTTATGTTTGATAGTTCAGAATCAATGAAACATCTGCTATTAAATATTTGGCTTGAAGCCAAACATACTGTAAGCACCTTTGTGTAAGATAAGTAAACATTATTCAATTACCTGAATTTAGTATTTAGAATTGGAATTCGTTCACATGATAATGAAGCTCAAACAAACGTCTTTCTCAGAATCTGATCATATCTTCGGCTATAGCCAGAATGCAGGCAAACCATAATACTTTAACAAATTTTTGATTTTACTTGTGATAGTGAAGATTGAAATCTCAAGGATTTTCACATACTTAATCTTATGTAGATAAGATCATATAAGTATAGGTCATTTATTCATTTACAAATTTGATCATTTATTTATCGAAACTATTTCAATGATTTTGAGAATTCATATAACTCTTTGTATTGCAGGTTCAATGTTAAATAATACATCTACCTAGTATCATGGATTTTTTTTCTTTTGATGTGTTTGATGATTTGACAGTTTTATACAATTTTAATCGTTTAATTTTCCCACTAATTTTAGAAATAAAATATTTAAGCATTAAATTATCGCATTTAGTTAAAAAAAAAAATTCTGTATTTAGATTACCTAGAAATTAAAAGAAAAATTCAAAGGTTTAAGCAATTTAAAGCGACATAATAGGGGTTTAATTTATTCTTATAAAATTATTATCATACGTTTAAAAAGTTACTGAATATTTTCATTTATGTGTTATACTGTTATTTATATTTATCAATTTTTTGTAGATGGGCATCGACTGATCCTTCTTATCGATCAAAACTTCTCACACGTGTAGCAGATATTTTGGAATCCAGAAATTTGGAATTTGCTGTTGCAGAATCAAAAGATCAAGGAAAACCACTGTGGCTAGCAGAAACCGTTGAAATTCCGAGGGCAGTTACGAATTTTCGGCATTTTGCAAATACAATTTTGTGTGATAAGGAAATGTAAGCATAAATAATTTCTTTCATGCTTATGTTAAGTGATGCAAAATGCAATTTTGTAACTTTTTATTCACATTTCCTTACGCAAATTAGGGTTGGTGAAAGTTTTTGTATGTTTAGAGAACAAATACTTTAAAGATTGATAATCTATCTCAAATTGTTGATAAGGTTTCGCTTTTTGCTCATGAACCGTTTGTATAACAAACTTCTTTCAGTTTAAATAATTATATAATTTAAAACAAAAGAAAAAAAAAGTAAAGAAAAAGAAAAAAAATTGATATGATAATTTTCAAATCAAATTAAAAGCTGACATTTACTCAAAAAATTTGAAAGCATTCATATTAAATTTAAATTATGTATAGATTTAAAGAAAAAAAATATACTTGATATTATATTATTACACCATTATTGTTTTAAATATCAGGAAGAATATTATTAATGTACATTTCCATATTTTTATGATATTTTAAATGTAATTTTTTATCATTTTTTAACAAAAAATGCTATTTATTTTTATTGCTAAAAAAGAGAATAAAACTGTTTAAAATATAATAAAAAAATATAAAAATAAAATTTGTAAAAAATAAGTATAAGGATATTATATAAAAAAATCATAATAAATATCACAAACCAATTCAAGTAATGTTTACCATTTTTTTTTCAATTAAAACGATGTTTACAAATATGCAAAATCTTAATTAATCAAAAATTATGGATTCATTGAAGGCCTTAATTCACTAATTATTAATTTTGATCTTGTGTCTTAGTTATTCTGCGCTATTAATTATACTCTCATTGTTTTCGTATTAAAAGTAATTTTAACTATATAAATTTTATTTCCTCATATTTTCATAAAAAAAAATAAGAAGTTTGCTCAACTTTTATTATAAATGCTTACAATTTACGAACATTTTTAGTTATAAAATAATATATTTGAAAGATTTTTTTCTTCACAAAAATTAGCTTTATTTACTTTCGCATAATTTTTTCCGAATTCTCCAATCTTGAATAGTAATTCTCAATTTTTTTGTTCCTACGTTTTTTGTAGGAGATTTAAGATTTTTAAATGATAAGACCTTTCTTTAAATTTTCATATGTGTTATAGTAACATATAATTGTTATAATTAATTTAAGTTCAAATAAAAAGTATTTTTTATGAAATGAACATTCTAAGCAGCATTATACGTTTTCAACAGTATTATAGAACCTATAGTTCCTTAAAGTTGTGCTACAGAGTAAAAAATAATTGGTAAAAGAATTTTTTTATAGAAAAGTAAATAAATAAGTAAGTGCTATAAAAGAATTGATTGCCCTTAAGAGACTTCTGTTAGATAAAAACTGGAATTATTTGCTAAATTTGGATAAAATTAATTTTTCTTAATTAAAATTTATACCGAATAATTCCAGTGTCAATATCAGTAATAATTTACCAGTCACTTTGATGTTCAATGAAAACATTTCTAATTTTTATAAAATTTAAATTATATTTTCTAATTAATTTTATATTAATTTATATTTTTGGATTTACAACAAAGAAATAAACCCATAATAGGCAAGAAACATAAAATATTGGGAGGAAAATGTAATTACTCTACTCATAATAGTTTGATTTATGATAGAAGTACTCTAATACCAAGGGAACGGTTTATTACTTCATATTGGTCTTCCTTTGATGAATTACTGTGTTTAATTTATATATTGTGAATAATTTAACCTTTGATGAATTTTGGAATACTTTACTATTCTACAGTAAAGTATTTCAGATTATAAGTATGGGCAATGAATTTTTTACAGGAGCTGTATTCTGAAGCTTCTTGTAATTTTTTACAATATGCATGTATGCTATCTTCATAAATTTCTTTTCTTGAAAATGAGCTTTTAAGCTTACACAACATTGATAATTGTTTAAAAATTTTACTTCTATTTTTATACAGATGCATCAATCAACTTGAAGATGGTGTTCTAAACTACACATCTCGCTCACCCTGTGGCGTTGCAGCCATTATAGTCCCATGGAACTTACCTTTATACTTGCTCACTTTCAAACTTGCTCCTGCTTTAGCGTATGGAAATACAGTTGTGATCAAGCCTAGTGAATTTACTTCTGTTACAGCATGGATGCTCTGCTCTGTATTGAAAGAAGCTGGTATGGCTATGATATATATATCTTATTATAATTATCTTTAATTATAATAAAAAATAATAAAAGTAATGATATTAAATTTATATCATTTCATATAAAGTACTTTAAAATACCTCTAAAATTGTTAAATAAAAAGGATTTAAAATTATCACTGAAGAAATAACTTCGACCAGTTGAGACAGTTTCACAATGCTTTTTGACTGCACTTCCTCAATTTAATTTCCTGATTTCGTTTTTTATTTTTTAGCATAAAAATAAATAATTATATTCGCTTAAAAACTTTATTCAATATTATCAAAGCAAATTCAATTTCCGCTTTTTCAATATTACTACGAAAGAAATCTAAAATATAAAGCAATTTGTTTTTCATTTGATATTGCATGTAATTAGTTTTAAAGAAAAAGACCTAAAAGTGTATTTAAATATTCAGTGCACTATGATATAAAAAATTATACATTACGATTATACGTAACAGTTAATTATAAATAAAAATTAACTGTTATTCTTCTGAAGAAGTCTTAATAAATCAACAAATTTAACAAATTTCATATTTCTACAGATTTTGTAAGTAATTAATCTATTTTTTTATACAATTACTCAATGTCTCAGAGTTAAGATTATTAACCCTGGTTTAAGGTCAGTCGAAGGAACGTAGTGCTTTACATCACTGTAATTGTTTATACTTCAATAAAATATTTCTCATGATTGATCAATTTAGAAACATTTTTTAAAAACTAATACCAAATTAGTTTTAAAAAATAAACAAATTCAAATTGCTACATACTAAGATTTAATTTAATTTCTTTTTTTTTATTTAAGATTTAATTTGTTCTAATTTATAATGTGAAAAGGTTTGGTAATTAATATTTGATAATTTGATAATCAACATCAGAAAAATAGTAAATCAGAACAGATATTAACTTAAGGAATTCCTTTTATTGTATAAATTGTTTAATACTATGATTTCACACAAGTAGCTTCCTTTACAGAATTTCATCAATCAAAAATTGCTTTCAAAGATATTGAAACCTGTTTTGATTCACTCTTTTCATAATACAAAGTCGCACATCATTATTAAAAATTCTGAACGTTATCTAAAATGCGTATCATAATATAGATTAAACGCTAAAGAAAACACGATAATAGGAATAGTATTTTTTAAGATATTTTGTATGAAGCAGAAAAGTTATTTTCATGTATATATCTAAAAAGAATCCATTCGATGCTCCGATGTCTGCAAATAAGTTATTTATTCAGCACAAGCTTGTAATTTAATATTAATTTTAAGAAAATGCCGTTAATTATTAAGTGCCCTTTTAGAATTATAAAAATAATTTTTCATTCCCCATCATAAAATTATTCATTTTATAAGATGAACTTTTCATTTGTAAAAATATTTGTCGCAATGGGAATAAACTCCGAAATTTGTTATAACAACTTATTTGCAAAAATTAAGCATTAATTTTTGCAAATAAGAAATTACAAAAAAGTAATATAAGAAATTACTCTGAAAATATTTTTTAACATTACTTTTTATATATTTACAAAAAAATTTTATAAGAAATATTTAGGTGATTTGTTTCTTAGTTTTAGAATACACTAGAGTAACTGGTGTTGTCTTCTTAAGCTGTTGTCGATATCATGTATGTCTTGTGAAAAAAGAAAAGGAAATTATTGTTTAGTTACTGGAAAACAATTTAAAAAATTTACTATAGTGCAACGTATTTATATGTGCAGGGATTCCTGATGGGGTGGTTAATGTTGTGTTCGGTTACGGTCACGTAGCTGGGGACGCTCTCATAAGACATCCGGATGCGCCAATCATATCTTTCACAGGCAGTGACAGAGCTGGCCTACATATCGCTTCTGTAGCTGGAGGAATGGCTAAAAAAGTTTCGTTAGAAGTAAGAAAGATAGCATTCTTATTTAATTTTACTTTAGTAAAGGGTCAATTAGTATATTTTAATTTTATCTCTGAAAATTTTTAGTCACAATGTCAGAAACACTATACATACATATTCATGCACTTCTTATTACTTATGAGTTATAAATATTCGATACTATGTTATGAAAAATTAATTTGTTAATTCTTACGATTTAAATGAAAAAGTTTAATGAAATTTCACATCTCATCTATTAAATTTCATATTATATGTAGTGACAATGAAATTCTTTAAATAGTCAAATATAATATACATTATTTATTTGAATTGGCCGTTTTGTATTGCTTATCTCAGCATCCATCTAAATTAAGAGATATACCTATTATTAAAAATAGTAATTTAGTTGCAACCTCATACTTAAACTTTCTAATGAAATGTTAGTTAACAAAATAAATATTATCTGAAAGTAAATAATATACACAATTCTTAAATGAACTTTATTAGTCTAATACAAATTATATCCAAAGACACTCAAAGGAAACAAAGACATTTTAAAGAAAAATTTGTCTCATAGCATGAAATTTAAGTTTCAAATCTATGCAAAATGAAATTTTGCTCGCAATAGTATATATTTATATATTCTTAGACAAGTTATTTATATGGATGATTCTGAAAATTAATTTTAAGAGTTCTGCATACATATTTAAATAATATTTAGTGACGTTGTGCTTTACTTTTAATTCTGACAAATGTTTCGCTTCGGTTCGGAAACATTTTTCATAATCATATAAAAGTAATTATCAAACAGTAATTATATAAGATTTTGCAGAGAATATACTTTGGTATGATAAGTACATATAGAGATAAATTTATATAATTTAGTATATGGAATATATTTAAAGAAATAAATTATGTACTTAATGTTCACCACACAATTCAAGAACTGTCTGTAGAACACATGCTTACTAAAATGTATTTTCCATTGTAAATTTTTTCTCCAATTTAAACTAATTTAATAGAAAGTTTTGCTTCATTTATAATTTTATAACTACAATTAGAGATTACAAAAATTCAAGTAATTTACAGGTTTGAATTCTATTTCATTAATGTTTATAAAATTTTGATTTCATTAAGCACTTCTTTTACAAGGTGACAGCGCATGATTTTGTTTCTATTCAAATAACTAATGAAACAGTTTTTAGTATTAAATGTGGTGCCTTAATGTAATAAATGTAAGTACATCTTCTTAGATGTAATTCGGTGTTAAATTTCAAGAGCTACAGATACCGTAAAAAAAAAAAAAAAAAAAAAATTAGATTTTAGGTACGACGAAAATTCATTTCTACTTTCCGAAATATCCCAAGTTGAGAACAATTTTCTTGGACTATTTAAAAAAACAATCAATGGCGAACCATAAATTCATTTTATTTGTATAAGTATTGTTATTACTGACATCGGAAAATAAAAATGCCTAATCTCATTATTTATTTATTTATTTTTAAATCAAGTAAAAAACATCGAATAAGTTCATTTTATCTTCTTTTTTAGTCTTGCATACAGTATATTCCACTGTTTAAATAATATTAATATATAATTTTTTCTAAATTCAAAATGGGGATTTTTTTTAGGCCTATTAAAAAAAAATCCCAAAAATATTATGTAGTATTGCAACTCTTTACTCACTTTATGAGCTGTATAGTACACATTTGATTATAAAACTTATTGCTATTCACATTTCTTTTCTTAGTGAAGAAGATTCAATTCATAACTGTGTGATATTAAATAAAATCTAATTTAATAAATGCTCTTTTGTTCGTTTTTCTTATAATTTTTGAACTATAAATTTTCTTTCAAGAAGTTAATTTTTAGAATATTTATTTCTAGATATTTTTAGATTCTCTCAAATATCATAATGTGCTGAAGTTACCCCCTTTGTAAAGTTCTATAGTTTCCTCTTTACATAAATAATTGCCTATATTTAAATATTATGTAATTTAAATTATTGTTTAAATTATATTATGATTAACATTTTTTAATCATAATATAATTTAAACAATAATCATAGCTTTTGTTACGAAATTGAAGGAAAATAGAAAATAAATTGAAAAAGAAAATCGCTTTAAAAAAATAAATCAGCTTATATAATTTCATAGGGTTTCTTTTTACTAAATATTATCTTTTTGCAAATAAAATATGCGTCTTAATTGTACAAACAATCAAATTTCAAAAGATGGAAAACGTAAACATCTATAATTAAATTTTTATTGATAAAGAAATAAATCAACAGTTTCTGTGAGTATAACCATTGATTAATAATATAATTATTGATAAATAACCTCTCGCGTTATTTTTATTACATATTGAGATATTTTAAAAATACTAGAGAACTTAATTACATAATATAAATGTATGGTAAGTAATTCTCATTGAAAATTTATTATGAATGTTTTATAAGCTTTTAACCAATATTATATCTTACAGATGGGTGGTAAAAATGCTGCAATTGTGTTTTATGATGCAGATTTAGATAAATGTATACCTGCCTTGATAAGGTAAATTCGAAAAAATTTCTCTTTTAATTCAGTAGTAAATAATACAGTTTCATATGATTTATTAACAAATAATCTTATCTTTTAAAAAGCTTAGTATTGATGAAATAATATTTTCAGAGGAAGTTTTGTAAATCAAGGACAGGTGTGCTTAAGCACGAGTAGAATATATATTGAAAAAAGCCTATTTCCAACTTTTGTGCAAAGATTTGTCAGTGAAGTCAAGTAAGAAATGTTTCGAAATATATACAAATGAGCGTGATTGATATTTGTAAAAAATTTATAATAAGTTAAAAATTTATTTTCAAAATAGAATGCGTAATAATTATTATGAGTCTGCAATTTATGTTTACAATTGACATGTGATATCAAAAATTTCTTAAGCATTGTAAATAAGGATGTTGAAATTCATTTATTTTATCTATTTATTATTTTATTATATACATAAATTATATATATTATATATTATATTTATATATTATCATTCTATCTATTTTTAAAATTTTAATATGTTAGCTCAGTGACTCTCAACTTTTCTTTGTCACGGCAAACAATTTCAACATTTCAAAATTTTAACAATTTCAAAATTTGACGGCACACACAAAAAAAGATAAGTTTAGAAGTTGCTTACTAACCAATAATATAGTGTGTAAAATAGTTTAAAATGATAATTTTGAATGCAAAATAAACTAATATAATGTTTAATACAAAAACAACAGTATGTTTATCATTTCATTCGTAATAGAAAAGCATAATGAAATTTTTATATATTAAAATATATTTTTCTAAAATTTTGCAGCACATTTTAAGAATTTAACGACTTACAAAAGTGACGCGGCACTGGGATTGAGAATTACTGTGTTAGTGGTGCATATTAAATCTGAAATTATGATGAAATAATTGATCATTCTTGATTTCAGCTTTTCCAAATAAAAAACATTGAAATTCACATTGGAAATAAATTTTTAAAAATTATTTTGTTCCAAATATTTAAAATTTCTTTATCAAAGAGAAATTCGTCATGTTTTAAAACATCAAAAATTAATTTAATATTCGTTTTCACATTTGTCAGCATTAAATTTTCTCGATAATCAACAAAATTGGCTTTCTGCATGATTCAAAATTACTGATGTTATTAATGGTGTTTCTTCGCTTCCATTTTTGATGGTTGCATTAAAAATATTGAATTTTTAAATCTATAAATAACGCAAAACTAGAAAATTCGGTTAGAAAAGGTTCCTTCAATTCTCAAAGCCATTGCTATTTCTTTTAATTTTCTCATTTCTACAATTTGAAATGGTATTCATAATTTGAAGAAAATTTGTGTTTCAAAAGGAAATATTAATTGTGGCAGGAAATTGAAGATTGGCGACCCGTTAAAGGAAGGCGTTTGGATGGGACCCGTATGCAGCAAACAGCATTTCGAAAAAATTAAACTTTACTTGAAAATTGCTGAAGAGGAGGGTGCCACATTCTTGACTCGATGGGAAAATATGAATCTTCCTAGTGAAAACAAGGAAGTAAGTATTTTTTTAAACTTTAATGGCGTAATTCTTAATTCTAACGCAATTGAGTCCCATTATTTATTAGCTATCATATGATTATACATTTATTAACTGTTCTCTATTCTTAAAATTATTATATTTCTTTATTTTCTTCCCAAAATTTCTCTTCGCAAAATTTCAGGCATAATTGTTAAAAGTAAATAATGTGTGGAAATTCGATGAGAATTTACAATTACTAAATTTGTTTAATGCTCACAAACGATCCAAGTCATTTTAATAAATCATTAAATGTCAATATGGATGAAATTGTAGTCAAATAAATGTTAAAATGCAAATTTTGACATCTTAGAATTACGAATTACTTTTCAGAATAAAAGAGCTTTCATCTATGATTATTTGTGTATAAACTTGATACTTTCATCACGTAAAGGATTAAAAAATGAAAGCAAATATAATCTATAGTAATCATTTCACACAATTATCGTGCATTATTCAAATGTCTTGGTTTCACCAGAATATTTTAAACTAACATGTTAATTATTTAGAAAAAAAATTTTTGATGTTATCGCAAAATACCGTATATTTTTTCTGTTAAGAATAATTTCATTTTTCACATTTATATAGTAAATTAAGTAGATAATTTAATATCTCTACAACTAAATATTTTGTATTAAATTTGAACTACTATTTTTGCTATCATCTTCTCCCTTTGTATAAAATTAAAAAATAAATATTGATTATATATTGTTAAGGTATTGTCTTTAGTGGCTTTAAAGAAACTGCTATTTGTGATAAATATTTTAAAACATTACGAAGTTTCATGGCGGTTAAAAATTATATTAAAATTAGGAAAATACTAAACATTATCGTCGAAAGGGAAGCAAAGTTTTAAGTAAGGTAAAATTTCCTAATTTTTTTCCAAATAACCAATAATATTAATTATCAAAATATTTTAAATACTGTGATTTTTTGGTTGAATTATTCAAGCTCTTTCTTATAATTTTATTCTAAAAAGAAAAATAATCTTAAATTAATAATATTTAATGAATTATTAAATTTTATAAGTATTTGCTTAATGAAGTGTCTGTAGCATTATATATTTATGCGTGTTATGTATGTAGGTTATCGTAATCGAACTTTTGTCAAATATTTGTTTAAAAAGTCTGAAGCATGCTTGGTAACTCTAAAGTGTGATAATAATATTTCTGTTCTTTAATCTTATGCATTAAAATTTGATGTAAAAATTAACCATGCAAACAACCCACAAGAAAAAAATAGGAAAATTTTAAGCTGTGTGTGTGTGAAATATTATGGTGATTATATTAAGTTGCATTATATTCATTACCAGTGCTTTATTTGTTAGCTAGGTCGTAATTAAAGTACGTTTCTATACTAATTAATATTGAAATTAATTATATTAATAATATTAATATAATAATAATAATAATAATAGCTAATTAATATTGAAATTAATTATATTAATAATATTAATATAATAATAATAATAATAATATAATTGACATTAATAATATTAAAAATTTTAAACATTTTGTTGAAGGAAAACTTTAAAATATTTAATTCCAGGGCTATTTCATTGGACCAACTGTTCTCACAGATCTTCCAGACACTAGCCGTTGTATGCAGGAAGAAATATTTGGTCCCGTGACATGTCTAACTACATTTGAAGATGTGAATGACGTCATTGAGAGAGCGAATAAAGTTAATTATGGGCTGAGTGCTTCCATTTGGAGTAACGATATAGAGAAAATACATTCCATTGCCCCGAAGTTAGAGGTAATTAAACAGAAATATAATATACATAATGTTAAAAAAATATATATGAAAAATACAAATTTTTTACGCCAGAAAAAAATAATTTTTTCCTTGAAATTTTAATTTTTATGAGGTTTATACTATGCATTATTTATATAATATTAATTAGTTGAAATAACTAAAATATGATCCCAAGTATTTCAACCAAAATAAGTTTTATTATGTCTATAGAAAATAAGACAAAATAAGTATGCCACTATGTTAGTTATGTTCAATAATACTTATATGCAAGACATATGATTCATTGAAAATATTTAAAATAAGTACAAACATAAGGAATTCTTATATTTTACAAATAGAAGTTTTAAATGTATGGTAAAGTTTAGAAAAATGTTAGGACATAAGGAAAGAAAGACTCTTAAATATTTCACTCATATTCTATAAGAGTTGAGATACGCCATATCGTTGATCATGTGAAATGTATGACATGATTTTCTAGGCGGTAAATCTTCCATTCACAAACTATCGATAACTTTAATTATCATGTTGTAATCCATAAAAATTATTCTTGAGTGAAGCAATTTCAAGAAAAATTTTGCTCAGAATATTCATGATATTTATTCATATTAAATGCTGAAATTATTATTCATATTATGCTGATTTATATTAATATGGGTCGTACTATTTTTTAACAAATATTTTTTTGCCTTTCCTTATATTCCCTATGTAAAATTTCATATTTACGCTTTTGAACCATTCAAATCTTGTGATACATTCGCTAATGCTCATAAAAATAATATAAAAATTACAAAACAGTATAAAAAGATAATAAGTACAAACAAGAATTAGGTAACAAAAATGTGAAAAGAATAAATTAACTTTCATACAATAGACATTTTAAACAATTGAAACTGAAACTTAAATAAAAGAATGTTATTGGCCAAGAATGTAAAACTTCTGCAGCATTAATTTAATATAAATCAATCGAAATATGTGAATTTTGGTGATTTACAAACTAACCGTAACAATCTGAAATTGTATTTTTCACCGATTTTTTTTTTCCGCGAAAGTAATGCCTTTTCTTGCTCTTAAAGATATGAAAACAATAACTCTAAAAATAACTTCAGATGGAAGCTATTTGAAGTTTTCTATTCCATATTACTAAGGTGTTTGAATAACTAAAAAATGAAGTACTAATGCGATACAAAAATATTCCTGTTTTCTTGCATTTACTTTTTTCAGAAATTATTGCACCAGAAGAGATGTGAGTAACATCAAGAGCCAGATTTTTATCTTTCAATATTGTTAATATATTTAATATCGAACTAATGTCGTTCGATCAGCATTTCAACATTTAATCAATTCGTGAAATCAAAACCAAATAAATATTGCTTGTTCTGCATTTTTATGCTTCAAATAGATTTATCTTAAATCCAGATTTTGCCTATAATGTTTATATTTCCATGATAAAACAATTAAAGTAACCAGATTCAACTTTTAACTCAAATGAACAGTTTGAGATCATGTATATTCTCTTAAATTGGATTTTCAAGAAACAATTGGAAAATAATTGGGAATAATTACAATGTTTTTAATTCTGAAAGATATTAAGTTTTTTGTTTCCCGATACGATTTTAAAATACTTCAATTATTAATAGAGATTTTTGCTAAGTAGTATTTTTGTTGAATATAATTTATATCATACATTTGCAATGGGAAAAAAATTTAACTAAAAAAAGAACTTGAAGGAAACATATTTTTTTCTGTGTTACACGTAATTATAAAACAAAGACTTCTAGAGCAAATCTACATTAAGCATATTTGAAATAAATAAAATTATGAACCGCTATTCTGAGTGAATTCAAGAATATTCAACTCAAAATCACACGCACATAGGCGCTAGAATGTTGTATAAGTTCTTTATTGTTTTTTATTTTTACTAAAAATTTAATCCTCACGAAAAAATATATGAATGAAATATTATTTCTTTCAAATTTATAAAACAAATTTATTCTATTAAATCGTGTTGTAAATACTAGATGCGAAAATTACTTTATTTCTTCTTTACATTATAATGCAGTAATTCTCAAATCTTTGACTTTGTAATTATATTGAATTATTTGAATAAAATAATTTGTACCATTTCATTCCCAGGTGGAAGTATATTGAATAAGATACTCTTCTGCAATTCTTATATAAAATTAAATAAATGGTTTCGCAATATGAATTTGAAGTAATCTAATGTAAAATAAATGTCAAATTCATTTAAAGATTTTATTTAAAAATATATTTATTACATTAAAAACAAATTTATAAATGAAAATTTTGCTGCACAAAGCTTTTTACAATTAATATAATTTGAATTTTCTTATAAATGTCTGCTACATTAAATAACAATAAACTTCATCTCATTAGTTTTATGTTATGAAATAATAATAAAATTTCAAATTCGTAAATATATAAAAGTGGTTTGATACTTTAATTTTCACATCATGTTGAACTTACAGAATGTAATATATTTTATTATAATAGAGTCATATTCATTATACTATTAACAAAGATGTCAATCATAATTGGTTGATAAAGAGTTAATAAGAAATGCTTACAGATGAACCAAGTAATTCAATTTTTAAAACAATTTTAATACAAAAATAAATACAACAAATTCAAACAAGTTTTAGAAATTACATTACTTTACTTGTTTTAGGTTGGAACTGTATGGTGCAATTGTTGGCTTGTACGAAATTTACATATGCCATTTGGGGGTCAGAAAAAATCAGGATTAGGAAGAGAAGGAACAGAAGATTCAAGAGAATTTTACACTATCAAGAAAACTATATGTGTACAATATAAGAGTAATTCGCCTTCAAAAGTTCTTTGACTTTCACTCGAAGTTTAAGAAGAGTTCGGCTGATATTTCAAAGTATGACAATCTGGGATACTACATTTAATTGTGGAATCACAATAATCCTTTCCTTTGACATGAATAACGGTAATATATTTCATGTTTGGGAGGTGTTGGAAATTCTGCTATTGGTGCAAATTAAATTAATAAATTAATTTGAAATCACGCGTAATTAAAGCATTCCATAAGGAATTCAACAAAATCCAAAATTTATATCTTTAGTTTTTAGTTGATTATCAACTGAAAAATAGCATCAGTGGTATGCAGAATTAAAAACGCTGCGTGAGATTTTGAGATTAGTTTCAATTGATCCGAAGAATACTTTTCATAATCTTGATGCAGGATTTTCCAACAAAATTGGTTTGACTTATATGTCTTCCCACGGTATGTCTCCATTCTTTCAGGTTTAGTTGAAATTAGAGTTCTAAAATTGAATTCTGCATTTCTTTTCTGATAATAATCTATATTCCAGTATCACAACAGTTGTGCAAGGAAGGAAATTATTTAGAAGACCGAAATAGTCCACCAAACAATAATGAGATTCAAAAAAATAAGGAAAAAAAAAACAATTTCTCTTATTATTTGATTTTCAAATAAAAGACAAATAAAAAATACAGCTTAGTGTACATTCATCTTAAAGGAAAGCGTTGAATATTAAAAGAATTGTACACCTCATTAACTATATTTGTAACTATTAAGATTATATGATAAACATTGAAGTGTATATATATATATATATATATATATATATATATATATATATTAAATGAATATTATAAATTTATTAGTGTTAAAAAGGAGATAAATTGTTTTCTTTTTCCTCTTTAATTTAATACAACTGCATGTAAAAATATATTCAAGAAAGATAATTAATTATTGTTTATCTGTTTTGCATTTTAATTCATCATTTATTTTGTACTTCATCATAATTCTTTTTACTTTAATTGAATAAAATAATTATTCATTTTTTTCTTTTGTACATTCATAACATTGAGTTCATAAAATTTGCTACATATTAAAATAAAAACAAAAAATACATATATGCATAAAATACATTAATTCTTTAAAGACTACAAACAATTATTTTTACTGCATTTATGATTTTCATACAAATAAATAAGGTAATTATTTGTTTACATAAAAATCCCCAAATTAAGTATTAAATTATGAATTTTTTCGTTATCTATGTATTAATAGTTTCAGTGAAATCTTCACTAAGAGGACCCGAAGCACAAAACCTGGTCATGTTGTCTCGTGTTTAATAGGACACAGATTTTGATAATATATATAAAAATTATCGAAAGTACCTCTGAAAATCTCAATTAAAAAATTACTGTTACAAGTTGTTAAAGATTCAAACGTTTCCAAAGTTTATGGTTTTTATAATCATATGAAACACATTTTAGTAAATTTATATACTATTGATTTCATATTCACGATAATGCCCTGATGAATTGTCTGATGAATTGTCAACCAGAAAGTCCTCATCTTCAAATGCTTCATTCTTTTTGACGAAGTATGTAATTCTATGCAACTACTACATTTAAAGATTCACTTTAAATTCAAAGCGATTGGGAAGACTGATGTAATTTATATATAAATACTATATTCAATAAATCGTAATTAGTTAAGCTATACCTTACAACAGTTGGTACTGCTTTTAAGAGTTGATTGTGTGATGTACGATATGATTAGAGAGAACTGATGGAATTCTTAGTTTACTATTGTTGCTGTAACGAATAAAAGCTATGTTTAATCTCTTGATTATGTGTCTTTAATAAACAACAAACATTTTATGGTGTCAGAAGTTAAAAAATAAACTGAAAAGAATGATTAAAAAAAAATTTTTTTTTTAAAGAAGAAAAATTTAATAGTTAAGCCTAACTTAACTGATTGAAATTACTGTGTGTAATATTAGGAAAGAATTGTTTCGTGTTTTCTGTATTAAATTGAAAGTTTTCCCCATTCTGCTCGAAAAGTTATATTTTGTCAAATGAAATGGAAACATTTGAACAGCCAAGTGAACTTTACTACTGGAAATGTAGCTAAAAATTGGAAACATTGATGCCAAAAATTCGAAAATTAAATGATGGCGATTGAAAAGAGTTAGGAGCTTGACAAGATAAAGATTGCTTTTCTGCTGAATTTCTTAAAAGATGAAGGTGAAGCAATATTTTATACCTTTAAATATGAAGAGGCATATTCTTAGGAGAAGTATGAAGACATCCTTATAAATTTTGAGAACTATTCTATACCACACCAAAATGTTTTGTTTGAAAGATAAAAATTTTTTTTCTTGTTCACTGTAAGAAGGTCAAAGTTTAAATACATATTTGATATTGTTGAAAACTTTAGCTTCAGCATGTGATCGCTGATCAAGAAGAATCACTCATTCGAAATAGAGATGTTCAAGGGATTCGAGATTCTTCTCTACAGGAACGACTTCTGAGAGAACCACAATTAACTCTCAAAAAGGCGGCAGAATTCATTCGATCTTTTGAAGTCAGCGAGGAGCAGCTTAAATCCATCAAGAAATAAGAAAGTGGTTGACAAAGATTCTGTGAATTCAAACTAACTTTGGAGAAATGATAACAAGAAAAGGGAGATAATTGATTGCGATAGATGTAAAAAACGTCATGCCGTACGAGAATGTCCTGTTTACAAAAATTATACAATAGTTCTAAGCAAAAGAATCATTTTGCTTCTATGTGTAAATCCAATATAAGAAGAAAAAGGACAAACAAAAATAAAACTGTAGATGTAGTAGTAAATGAAGACCATGAAAATAAATATATTAATGTTTATTTTGTATATTAATTTTTTAGGAAATGAAGAAACAAATGAAAAATCATGGTATAAAATTATATATGTTTGTTATCAAGACATAAGTTTTAAATTTTATAAAGGAGTACAAGTCAATATGTTGCCTTTATCTCTTTACAATAATTGTAAACTATATAGAATGCGCAATTTAGTTCCTACTAATACTGTGTTTATATTAAACGGCAATCATAAATTGAAATTTTAGGGACTGGTAAATCTTTAGTGCAAAACGGATACATTTTGCTCAGTGAAATTATCATTTTTTCTGAAGTTATTACACTGAAATCCATTTTAGGCTTAGAGGCATGTAAAAGTTAAATTTGGATCAACGCATTGATGAAGTAAAAATTCCTGATAAGCAATATATTTTGAGAAAATATCATGACGTTTTCGCCGGGTTAGGTCACTTTCCTGGTGAACCCTACCATATAGTTTTAAAAGGAAATGTGAAAGCTGTAATTAATCCTCCTCAGAGAGTACCATTAGAATTATATACAGAGTTCAAATTGACATTATCAGATCTTACGAAAAGGGAAATAATTTCACAGGTAAATAAACCAATAAATTGGATGAGTAATCTTGTAATAATTGAAAAACCAAAAGGTAAATTAAGAATATGTTTAGACCCTAAAAATTTAAATAGAGCAATTAAACGAGAAAATCACGTTATTCCTTGTTCGCAAGGTTTAATTAGTAGGTTAGAAGGTTAACAATATTTTTCAATGTTAGACTTAAGAGAAGGATTTTGGCAAATCCCATTAGATGAAAGTAGTTCTGATTTGCGCACTTTTAATTTTCCTTTTGGAAGATAAAAGTTCAATCGTCTACCTTTTGGAATTGTTTCCGCACCTGAAGTTTTTCAAAAACGTAACTCAAAAGCTTTTGGGGGATATAAAAGTTTAAATAATATTTCGATAACATAATTATTTCTGAGATTAGTGAAGAATAGCATGATAAAATATTAATTGTGGTAATGAACAGAGAAAAATTTCATAATATAAAATTTAATCCAGATAAATTTCAGTGTAGAGTAAATGAGGTTAAATATATGAGATTAATAATTTCTAGAGAAAGTATAAAAGAGCTGATTAAAATCATGTAAGGGTAATTGAAAAATTAATTCAGCCTAAAAATAAAAAGTATAATAATAGTATAAATATTCGAAAACTTCTGGGTATAGTTAATTTTCTTTCAAAATTTTTACTAAATAATGCAATAATAACAGCCCCTTTAGAGAATTATTGAAAAATGGTGTCGAGTTTCAATGGTGTCGTATGAGCATGATAAAGCATTTAAAGATATTAAAGTACTTTTAAGCTCAACACCTATTTTAAAAGTATTTAATAGTAAAAACAGAAACAGCTCTGCAACGTGACAGTTCAAAAGATGGAGTAAATGTTTGCTAAATGCAGGATAATTATTCAATATTATTTGCTTCTAGAAGTCTCACCGACAGTGAAAAGATGTATGCTCAGATTGAGGATTTTTTAGCAATTAATTTTGTTTTTGAAAAGTACCATAATTTATTATACGGTCATAAGGTCCTCATTCAAACAGATCATAAGCCATTATTAGCTAGCAATTGTTCAAAAGACAATTAATAAAATTTCAAGTTATTTACAGAGAATGCTCTTAAATTTGCTAAAATGTTCCTCGCAAATAACGTATTCCGACAATAGCGCTACTATTTTGCATTATGTCATATTGCTCAGCCCTTTTTAATTACCAACATATTCAAATTTCATTGATATTGGCTTATTTTTAGGAGAGTTGTCGCAATTTTTGATAACTGATGTAATAAAGAATTTTTTATATAAAGTGTTTCCATTATTTTGAAAACTACCTGTGATTTTTGCTAACGAGGTAACTGTAAAACAATCCAAAATTAATAATAATTTATATTATCTTTATTTTTAGATAAATACCATAAAAATAAACATTTTAAATATTAAACACTATACGCGCAGATTTCTTGCAACAGAAAATCCACTAACACAAATGCGTGATTGGGCTATCGTTCTCAAATATACTTTCATATTTATGTTAGCTTGTGTTGTCTTGTATGATAGAATTATTTTGGAAATAAAAATTTAGCATATATGTAGACCAGTGATTCTCAACCTTTTGTCGTGGCACAGTTTTAACTATTTAAAAATTTTGCAGCACACAAAGAACAAGATAAGTTTAGAAATCGTTTACTTATCTATAATGTGCATTGTGCAAAAGTTATAACTATGATAATTTTGAATGTAAAATATGAGCTACAAAAACAACAGTATGTTTATTAAGAGATTAATCATAATGTAACAACAAGGATATTTTTGATGAGAAATTTCTGCTTGATGTTTTTTGATATTTTCATTTATATTTATTTGGTCGTAGAAATTGCACTCACACAATGCTGTGTATACTCTCATATCGTCTTCTACATTTAACAGTTTATATTCTTTTCGTTTTATGTTGGTAAACACAAAAACGGTATGTAGAAAATTGTAATTGCATATACTGGGTACGCTGGAAGTTTCTTCACGTAAGGCAATTATTTCACTCAGTAAAAAGGTCTAAGTTATCGAACATAAAAACAGTTTTCAACTGCAAGAAACATGGTATTTAGCTATAAGTTTTCTTTTACATTGACTTAAAAAACTTAAATTGTAATTAAAAAAATGTATAATTCTTACTTTATACATTTCTAAAATTTGGCGGCGCACTTTAAAAATTCGAAGGCATACAAAAGTACGGCGGCATAGTGATTGAAAATCATTGGTGTAGTGACTAAAAATCTGCTGAATGTAATGCGCAGCAAAAGGATACGTTACATAATAATGAAGAGAATACATAAGAGAACAAAAATTCTTATAATTTTCAGTAACATAACAAAATTGTCAATATTTAACACATTGTATTTGAACCAAATTTTTAAAAGCTAGAAATCAATCGAAAAATGTCCTTACTTAAACCTCTTTTTAAAATAGAAAAATTAAGGGAATAACAAGGAATTCAAAAACTTTCATTTCATAAAATGGAAAATTAGTTATTTTTATAATGTATGAAATCAAAAGAGTAAAACATTTACAAATGCTTATTCTACATGGAAAATTTTCCCCGCTGTATTAAAAGGATACTTTTGCAAATTTTGATTATTTAAAGGATAATTTCATAATGAATCTTGGTACAACTTGCAGAAAATTTTAAGTGTATAATTTGTAATTATAATCAATTTTTTCTTTGTCCCCCAACCAAAAAAACTGTATTAATAATTGAGAAAATGAGTACTGATAATTGCATATTCAATGGATACATATTTATTTGTTTTAGCTTCTTTTCAATTGCATTCCATAAATTTAAATCTTTTTTAGGGTTAATTTTATAAACAAAGAAACTTAAGTAATTTTTCAATTTGAAATAATTTGATTTTAAATACAATTCTATCTATACGTGAATTAAAATTTCTAATTAAAGATACATGTGACAATACTAGGAAGTCTTATTTCCAATAATATTGAGAATATTCTAATGTGATTTACAATCTATCAGTTCTAACCTTAGGATAGCAATTATTCTACTAAATATGTTCATATATTTATTTCTGAAAACATTTATGCCATTTTATTTAATTGAAATTAACAGAAAAGCAAATATTTAAGTAAAAAAATATACATTAATGAAACAAAATTTAATTATAAATAAATTTTATTTTTACCTTATTTACATTTTATATAATATACATTGACAGATCTAAGTTATAAGGCACATCCATTTAACATAAATACAAATAAGTAATAATTACAATAAAATTCATAAATTAGCAAAGTAGTCACAACTAATAAAGGTGAATAAATATCAGAAATTCATTTATAAAAATCCACACATTTATAATAATAAAAAGTCTACTCTTATCTTTTGCAATAAACAGTATCCTATAGGGAAACTAATAAGTACAAAATCTTAAAAAAAAAAAAAAAAAAAAAAAAAAAAAAAAAAAAGCATATAATTTACCATTTAACATTTTTTTGGAAGTTTGATTTCTATCATTAATCAAATCTTCAAAACAATTTAATAAAATATTTTGCAATCATGCATTACAATTTAAAAAAAAGAATGATTTTATTAATAATTAAGACACATAAAATATAAAGCAATTTTTTATAAATACTTTATATTTACAATAAACATAGATACATTTTAAAAAAATGTACATTCTAAAAGATTTATGTTTGATGAAAAATACTAGTTATGATTATGACAAATGATCTTTTATTTTACAATTTCTTAAGTCAAAAGAATTTTATAAATAACTTTATTCATTACAAACAAAATGTACTATGAAATAATTTTGAAAGAATACATTTAATTTTTGGAATTTGTACATATACAGATTTCATAGTAAAAAAAAAAAAAAAAAAAATACAATAAACTTACTGCCTAAAATTTTGTTTATGTAACATGAAAAACTAAAAAAAAAATTCATAACTATTGAAATCTATTAGTTAAAGTAATCAAGATTTAAAAAAAAAAAAAAAAAAAAAAAAAAAAAAATTCTAACTCCAAAATCCCTGAAAAAAATTCAAAATAATATTTGTTATATTATTGAATACTAGTGATCTCGTTTGGACATATAGGTGACAGTAAAGGCTTAAAATTGTTAGTTAACATCCAAAAGAAATTTAAAAGCGAATAATATACAGTGTACATGTTGTTTCTAAAAGACTAATTTGGGAAAGTAAAATAACTGTTTCAATTATTCATTATTCAATATATAAAAATATTTGGTAAAAATATTCAAAACAATACTTTTTATAATAATTATATAATGCATTTTATTTCATTTATTTTGAATAATATACATACATGAATATTTAATTTTACTTTTTCATGAAAATGATGTTTCATAAATTTTAGAAAAATCATCTTATTTGGGATAATAGTTGTTTCTGTTTATTGTTAAATGTTGTAATATTTTTTAATGAACATTAGCTTAAAAGAACTTCATGTAATAAATAAGCCAAGAAAATATCAATGAGTTATCTAGCAAGAATAAAGATTCTGATCCCTTTAACGTTGCTGGGAAATTTATATATAAGTTTAATAGAATTTTAGCCAGTGTTTCAAATAAAGAACTAAACTTATAAATAACTATGAATATGAAGCACTTTGTTCTAGTTTTATATATATTATAAATATGCGACATAAATACAATAATTTTCTTTTTTTTATCACAGCATAAATATTAGTACAAGAGTAGAAATGATACTAAACAACAAAAATTACGATTTTAATTCAAATCTCATGCTATGAATTATGCAGACAGCATTATCAATAGTTACATGATTATATATCAATATTAAATATTTATATTAATAAATATTTGCCATGTTACTTAAAATGGTCAAATTAATTTTTAAAATGTTAATGAAATTAAAAAAATTAACATAATTAATATTAAACTATTTAAAATAAAAATTTTTGCTTTGCACAAATACTTCATCTTTAAAAAACATTTCAAAATATTACCAATCCTGTTGGTTTAATGTATAGATCATAAGTATCAAAACATTTTTTTGTTCTATTTTCTACAATATTGCATTTTTATATTACATATATAATTGCAAAATATCTTTATTTTGCAATAAAGATCTTTTGTAATCATAATAAGACGCTTTGAATTTTATGTCATATAAATCAGTAACTTAAGTAAGACAAGATATTTAATATAGTAACTATTTTATCACTTGTAACAAATGTTGATAAACAACTTGTCAGAATTATGTTCTTCTAAAGTAAGAAAAAAACTTTATATATATATATATATATATATATATATATATATATATATATATAT
>JAPDSC010114063.1:217334-246434 GCA_026290005.1 Latrodectus geometricus
TATGTATATGTATATATAATTTTCTCACTTTTCTATTTATGTTCAGTTTTTTTCTACACGTAATGCAGAAATTCATGTATTAATTTTAAGTACTAATTACGACTTTGTACTCTTCTTGCATTAAAGCAAGAGATATTTTTTAATGTGTGACAATAGTTATATAACAATTAAAACAATTCATTTTAAGGAAAAAATAATCATACCAGTCAAAACCGATACAAAAAAAAAATGATTTAAAATAGTAAGCACATTTAAATTATTCCAGTCAGATAGAATACTGTAAGATGATTACACTATATTGACCAAATAATATTTGTGATCATGATTGTTACACATTAATTTGTACTTTTTGTTTATTTTTCAGGTAAAAAGAATAAGAAAATATACAAATAAAATAACAATATTTGGTTTTGCTTGCAAATGTCTAATGAATAAATAACAAATATAATTATCATAGAAATATCCACTTAAAAATTAGTTATAAGCACAATTATATTTCTCAAATTTTTTTTAATCAAGAAAGTTCACTATATAAATTATCATAAATTTATATAATAAGCTTTTGATCATAGAAGTAAGAGTTAACTAAAGCGTCCAGATTACTCAGTTTTTTTTTTTTTTCCCTTTCTTTTTACTATTATTTAACATATTAACTCTGTACTTTAATATTGTATACATTTAATTTTGATTTATCAAAATTTCATATACTTGAGATAGCTTAATCTAACAATTTCTAAAAATGCACAAGTGGCTTTATTTTGTAATGACTTATTAAAGTACAAAAAATAATTTATTGAGAATTGGAAAAGCATCTAGAAAAATTTATTAAAGAGTGTAAAGAAAATGACAAGTTAGATTATGAAAATATATTTACTAACAAACTTTAACTTCAGTAAACTAGTTTAATATCATAAATAAACAAGAACAAAATTAAATTTTTCTTCAACTTATACAGTACTTTAAGGAAAGCATTAATAATTATAATTGAAGCTTTTAGAATACATAAGTTTACCTACCAGAATTTCCTTCTAGTTACTTCACTAAAATGAATACTAGTATTAATTATTTGGCTCATCATATAATAATTATCATTTTATGCACATGTTTTACTGAGAGAAATTAAAATTTTTAGCAAGTTTTTATTATATTTAAACAACAGCTCATATAATTTTTCTATTCTATAATTTTGATTAAAAGAAATTAAAGATAAATTCTTTTGAAATAGTTATGTATTCATTAATTATTTTCACACTGAATAGAATGGTAGACCTTAAATATTTTAAATACATCACTTCATTCATTAAAGAATCAGAAGTTAACCAAGTAAAATTAATTTTCATAATTATTCTTGTTATATAAAATATTTTCTTGAGCAAACTTACTAATTAAATTCATTATTTCAGTTTTAAAATCAAAACTAATTATTTAATGCTAAATAACAAATACATGGTTTTAGCTAAACTAGAAGTTTATAAATATGCATAAACAAAATGCGAGATTTTCAGTGGGTTATATTAAACAATCTGATTTTTTAATATAAATTTAATAACAATAAAATAAAATGCATTTATTTCAAAGTTTCCAGCAAAAATATTATAATTATTTAATATTTATCCTAATAACATGTGATATGCAAAAATATAGAATACATTTTGATCAATATTTAAGTAGTACATTCTTTTAAATAAAAAATTGGCAGAATTAAATTAGAAAGAAAGCACTCATTTAGGCAAAAGGCATTTTCATTAAAATGTTGTGATTAAAATACCTGTTTAATAAATGAAAACGCTTTATATATTTGGATTAATTGAATTTGCTGTAAGAAGCAATAAAACACCATTAAGTTAGCTTGGTACTAATGTATTAATGCCACTGCTGCTTTTAAGGCCAATTGAATTTCTAAGAAATTTGCTTATAATCAGAAAATTTTTTCTAATTATAAGTAACTTTTCATAATTAGCAAAATAAATTTTCTAACTATAGATTATGTGCTAATTCTAGTTAAGTTTTGGTACGAAATTAGTTGTGTTGGCATTAATACGCAAGTACCATTAGTTCTAAAATGTATAAGAAGCATACTTTTTTTGTCACTAAAAAGAAATTATAAACTGAAAAATTGAGTAAAAATAATTACATAAAACAAGTAGTGGGACTTGCTTAGCAAAGATTAACAAAAACGATTATTGTACCACCATATGTTGAAAATACGAAATGAAAATGGCTGATTTGTAAAATAGTACATCATGAAATTTCTATCTTCTTTCAACTAATAGGAAAAATATCAACTAGTTTTAATTTATAATTTATTAGATGAAAAGTTTACTGTATATACTAGTGAATTTAGGTATCTGAATTTTTTTGAGCAACTAGATGTGAAATTACAATTAGTGAATAGAAATTTATATGCACTATATTTCTTATATCAAATATTTCACATATTATATTTAAAGATAACAGTCCTTCAGCTATCATTTTGGTTTGATGAAGTATCTTCAGTTTCATGTGAAATTAAGTGTTTTCTCCAGGTTCTACGATAATAAAAGCGTTTATTACAAAATTGACATTTACGATTACATTTACCACAAACTTTAAAATGCAATTTATAATTAGTCTTATTCATAAATTGTTCACCACATTTTGAACACTGAAAACCTTGAAAACCATTTTCATGTCTTCTATAATGATTGTTAAGGCTAATTAAAGCAACAAAACCTTTATTACATATTGTACAATAATGATTTTTCTTTTTTTCAGAACCAGTAGCAAAAGCTGGTGGTTGTACATGATTCTGTAAATGTATTTCTAACTCTTCTGGAACTGTAAAAGATTCTTTGCACAATTTGCATATATGTTTATGCATTCTCATATGAGAACTCAAAAGTGGTTTTGTCTTGAAGACTTTTTTACAGACAGTGCATTCAAATGAATCTGCCTCGTGCATTTGAATATGTCTCAAAAGAAAACCTTGTTTAAGAAAAGATTTATTGCATTGATCACAATTGAACATTTTTTCAGAATTTGTACCATTATTAATAGAATTCACAGTCACCACTACTGAATTATTTTGATCATTTTCTGATTTTTGATTTTCAGTGACACTACCATCATAGACAACAGGCGATATAGGAACTGAAGTATGATTATTTCGATGTTTTAAAAAACTGCCATATTTAACAAATTTTCTATCACAATGTTCACAAAAAAATGGAGGTTTTTGTTTAGAATGTTCAAGTTTGTTAGGAGTTGATTCAGAAACAGTTTCATTTGTTGAAGTATTAGGCAGAAATACTCCTGGACTTCTTTTATGCACAAGCATATGCTTTTTTATATTACCAGCATGAGTAAAAGTTTTATTACATAAATTACAAACATGAGGATGTGACTCAGATTGCGTCAAATGACGTATTTGTAGTCTACATATCTTCAAAAAGGCTTCATTGCATTGCTTGCAAACACCAGGCAATCTACCACTTTGTGTAAATTGGCGAACTTGTAAACTGTTTACATGCACCACACCGTTTTTACAAGCTTCACAATAAGGAGATGGGTTGCTTACATTAGATTGTCTTCGAATTTGAAGAGTATAGATGTCTTGAAGATTTGGTTCATTCATGACAAAATTAGAGGCAATTGGAAAAACAACTTCGATTCAAAATCTAAAATAAATATAAATTTATGAATTAATAATATATAAAAAAGTAAAATATTTAAACTAGCATTGAAAATTTATACATAATTTTATATATTAAGATCTTTACTTTTATAGAAATAAATTTAGAACATTAAATTCCTTATAAAATCTATATTAGTTACAAATTTTTCATCTATGTAGTATTATATGTAATATTACATAAAAATAGATTATTTAAAAATAATCATTTACACAGTTACATATTACTAGTTCATAATTTAAAAAAAATTTAGAAATGAAGAAAATTGCATATTTTCTAATTTAAACATGTCTGATGAAAAATAATTATTATACATTGTTTCAAAGTAGATTAACAGGTACAAAACTGAATAAATACAAAATATGATATAAAATTCAATTGCAGTTTCATAGGTGTCATAGTTTTTGCTTAAACAAATTTGAATTCTAAATTAATAGCTAACACCTCCTATATTACTATTATTTTGTTATACATATTTTTTTTATGATTTGATGAATTTTAGCTGGATTCTTGATTCATTAAAACATTTATGATGCATTCCTCAAATTTATAATTTCTTGATCTATTGCTCTATTTTACAATAATATATATGCATATCTGCAAAAATTTTCAACAATATATGTATATATGTACAATGTAGAAAGGCACACATGTACATACTATTCTTCACAGTCACCATGACTATTTAGGCATTTGTTCAATCGGTTCACTAAACCATCGAAAACAGCATTTAAGAAATCAGTGTCAAGTTGTGTAACCATATCAAGTCTACCTTCTGAATTTCAGCATCAGTTCTGAAATGCTGATCTTAATCTTTAATGGTCCATAAAGATGATCATCATTAGGTGCGAGGTCAAATCAGTAAAAAATGGTTCAATACTTCCCACCAGACATACTATAACAAATCATGCATAGCTGTGGCTGTATATGATCAGGCATTGTCATGGAACAATAGGATACCTCCTGTAATTCCCGATTGTCTATGGAGAATTGCCTCTTGTAATTAACCCAATGTAACACAATAACTGGCAGTATTTACTGTTTTTCCATGAGAGTTGGTAGGTTGGTTGGGTTTTTTGGTGCAAGGTCCAAAAATTTTTTCCATGAGACAGAATATCAACCAGTAACATGCCTTGATGTTTCCAAAAAACTGTGGCCATAACTTTCTTTGTAGGATGTATTGATATGCATTTCTTATGACAGGAGGGAGGGATGAACAATGTTTCCATGCCGTTATAGCTTGCTTCAACTCTGATGTCACATAATGCACCCACGTTTAATCACTGGCAACGTTACAGTATATCAATGTAATGCCCTTCCGTTGTTAACGCACTGGGTTTTCGAGACAACCCCACTTATGTTCGTCTGTGAGTTGTATGGGTACCCAATACAACTCACAATGTGTTCCGGTAACCCAACTGTTTAAGCAAAATATTGCCAATTGAGGTAATGAGCTCTTCTACAATTGCACTCAGACTAAATAGATGACCAATGCAACAATCTCTTTGAATCAAAGCTTCGGCACAGCAAGCATTGTCACTTCCAGTGAATGAGCTTGGTCACCCGCTCTTTCTTTATCTCGCAAATCTGTTTTGCTATTGTCAAATTCCATGCACAAAAACCATACCATTGTGACATAAGATGTGTACCATACACTTCCATCAGTTGCTGGTGAATTTTAGCTGGAGAATTTTTCTGTAAGCGCAAAAAAATTATAACGTCTCTTACTTCAATTGGGGATCATGTTTCTGATAATGCAGCCATCTTCTGAGATTTTATCTTGTTATTAGACAACCAGCTCAATTTTCTGACATGAATCAAACATTGCGGTTGTCTTAGTTATCTTAAGATGGATTTTTATTCATACAGATAATTTGCACATTCATCAGAGCTCTTATCTTACTTCATGAAACACCTAGATATATCTTTTTAAATTTTAAGAATTTTGAGAAGTGAAATAAATTGTCTGGAAAAACTAAGTTGGAAGTAATAAAAATGAAAAGATTTAGAAATCGAAAAAGTATTATCTTAATACCAGAAAATGTAGAGCAAGTCAGGAGTTACATAGAAAGGGTAGGAAAAAGATCAAAGACAAAAAATCTGAGAGAATTTACATTAAAAGTGATAAAATATATTGTCATACCAAATAATAAATGGCTTGAATACAGAATTTTTATCTAAATCAACAGTAAGTAATTCAAAAAAGGGGATTTATCAATCAAAAAATAATGTTAAATTTCAATATATGAAAATAGACTATAAATGGATATGTTATTGATCAGATGAAATGAGAAATAATTTGCCTCAATTAAACAGACCACTCTACAAAAAATAAATATACACATAAGAAAATATTTATTCCAGCTGGAAATATAAATGAAGAAACAATTAGAGCATATTGGGTTCCAATGTGATTTGATACTTATGAAACCACTGACAAGATATAAATGAAAAATTGTTATATAAAAAGCTTTGATTTTTCTCTGTATATACTCAGATATATACAAGTTCACAAAAATTATAATAAAAATCTGTAATTGACATGCAGGCACACAGATGAATCATTAAATACAATGGCGTAGAGGTTAAATATATTTTACCAGCAACTTCTTTTATCATATGACCAATGGAACCAACAAGCATGTTTTGTTTTATTTCTTTGTCATGTTCTTGGATTTATCTATTTCAATACATAATTTTCACTTGAAAAAATCTCACTGTCCTTTAATCTTGTTTTGAAATAGGGGTATTATCCAGCAACTAATCTCACTGACCATTAAGTATAATTTTGTTTTGGGATAGGGGTACTATTCCAAAACAAGATTATGGATAATGACCAGAAAGATTTTTTCAAGTGATAATCATGTATTGAAATAGATAAATCCGAGAACATTAGAGGAAAATAAATTATTTTAACAAAATAATTTTAAATAATAATTTAAAGAGTTTTATTTGATCAAAAATTATAAATATAAATGATAAAATTTATAGGATTAATAATTAGTACCAATTTTTATAAATGGTTGTGAATGGAAACAAAGCTAAAAAATTTAAAAAGATAAATATATGTTGCTCCATTTAGTGTACTAGAAAGTTGTTTTTGTTGAAACATATATTCATTGAAACACACTCGGCTATTTCTGATGCATATTTAACTTTCTTATCACTGGATGTAAACATACTGATTTAGCAAATAAAAAACTAAGAGGATGCAAGTCATCATTGAGACATGATTCTGCATCTATTGCTTCTGATTAAGTTGAGTTATGACATTATGTTGAATGAATTCCAACAAAGAAATGCATTTAAAAAAATCACTGAAAGGAAAATTTAAAATATTTACTGATTATTTTACAGTTTTACAATAATTAATTTGCATATAAACTAATTATAAGTTTCTTTTGAAACATATTAATTCCTATTACACAGCTACAATCTTTAATCTTGAACTCAAAAATTTCAGTTCTTTCAATATTTTACAATTCAGATAATTTATGTTTATGTGTGTGAAATTATAAGGATAGATTGCAATGTAAAAAAAGAAACACTTATTTTTTATAAGTGAAAATCTCACTTTATTTATACATAGACAAATCCAGAAATTTTCTTTTTTTAAAGAAACTTGGTAATATTTTTTTCTAATTAAGTATAATATCTATGCTTTAAAATATTTAACTTCACAAATAACACTTGATTTGCTGACATTCTCATAATATTACACATATTTAACATTATCCTGTTATCAACATCATACAGTATTTATGTATTATTCTGTCAAACAATAAACTGGCAAAATCATTGACACCAATTTAACCATAAATAACAAAATTCAAATGACATTTTACATTATGAATTCTATTCTTTTAATAAAAAATTCAATATTAAACAAATAGTACTTATTAAGATCGTTGGAGGTGGTTATTTTGGTGGCCAAAACTCTCTAGCAGCATTCAAAATTGCGACAAATGAATCTTTTTCTTTATGAAAGATATGTCACATAAATTTGCATAAATGTAATTTTAAGCAGTGTCTTGCAGTTCCGTGATGCTCTTTGCTTTACTATTTTACTAAATACCATAACTGTTTGATGTTTTACATATGTGTCTTAGTATTGAGTCAACAAAGTTATAAACGTGATTGACCTTTAAATATTTGATATTTGAAGCTATCATTTCATCAATTTCAGTTATTTTTATATGCTTTCCAAGAGCAAGATAATATTTTCCTTATCTCTTCCAAAATAGTACTTGAATTTCTATTCAGAGATCAAATTATAAAGTACTTGTTCATTTCTCGACAAATGCAACTGAAATTCTACTGTCCTTACCGCAACCTTATTTTTTCTGTTTCGAAAAAAAACCTTTGTCAATTTATATAGGTTTGAAAGACCTCTTTTCTGTATAAGATGCTTTGCACACAGACTTTTCGCATGTAATTTTTCCAATCAATTACTATCTATTCAGTTTAGAGTCCACAACAGTCTCTTCCTTAGGAGGTAAATTTCAAGTTATGATTAGTAAAAGATATTCTGTTTGATTATGTATAAGCATATTCTTTCTTCCATTATTGGTGGCATATAGCATTTTGGATACGTTTTTTAAATTTGGCAAAAATGGTTGACAGCTTTGGTTTGTTTATTTCTCAACAGTCATAACGAGAGCTAATTAGACTGGGATCTATGTCTTAAAGTAAATTTTGAACCACTGTGAGCATCCACGCCCAAGAAATGGTTGACAAGACTATACATAAGTATTTATCATCCATAATAATGACAGAGCCTTCTACTAAAGGTTTTAAAAATGCAGTCATAAAGCTTTTACTAAAATTGTTTTAGTTTTACTTTAGAACACTAACTTGAGTTAAAGATATGAGACCACCATTTTAAATGAATTCTGGCTGTTTTAATTTCCCTTGTGTATTATTCTTTTCTTTTATCATTTTATCTATTGCATAACTTGACTTTTTTTAGTAGATAAAATTAATTCTTCTTCAGAGATCTTTATAGAAGGTGAGAGCTCAATTAAATATACAAAATGTAATATTAACCCCTTACTTGCCAAGGTAAACTTACGAGATTTGCTCCCCAGTGCCACCAGTTTTCACACAGGTGCTCACAGTTATGCGGTGTATCGGTGGAAAAGAAGAGGCACGCTTTCCATTCTAATTGTTTATTTTCACAAAACAAAAGAGAAAAATCAATGGAACCCAAAGAATAAAAAGTTGCGAACTACTCGAAAACATACACAAATAATAACTGCAACATATGGAACAAAAGCAACAGCTTTCCCCTTTCCACACAAGAAATATTCCCCTCTCTAAATCGCCCCTTCTTTGAAATAGATGTAACATCATCACAACAGATCTTTTAAACAATGTCAAGGACATTCTATTGCATTCTAAAGCCATGGGTCTAGCTTTACTGATAGCAAAGCATTGCAGAGAAGAGTATTTCCAAAAGCCATATATATACGCCCGGGGGAGTCAATGCATTGGCTTAGCGCGACATATATATATACACTCGCGGTAGGCAAGGGGTTAATATAATTTTTTCTGCATTTTGGATGTAATACAATAAAGTAAATCAAGCATTTATCATCAAATGGTAAGTTTTTCATTAAGTATGCAATTGTTTCTTGATAAGCTGTTAGCAGAGATTCATATAATTTTATTCATTAGTTCTTTTTCATTAAATCTACAATATTTTATAAATAGATGAACCAATGTGCATAAATTTCTCACTATATTGGTTAATTCATTCTTTAAATTTGTCATTTCACTTATTTATTATACTGTGATAAAATACCAATGGACAAATTTAAAAGAAAATTATTTCCTTGTTGACCAAATATTAAAATGTCATTTTCCCCAGATAAATTCTTGATTCCTTTTTTCAATCAGATAATTTTTTTCATATACTTCTAAATTTCATTTTGAGTTATTTTTTAATCTGATAAAAACTTGGTACAGTTAATTATCAATGACATTCAATTTATGAATTTTTTCACACAAAAAAATCTGTGAAAATATATTTTCATTGGTTCTAAGTAAATTAAGTTTACTTTAAAAAATCAAAAATTATTTGAATGAAGTGCGACTAATATCTACATTCAACAAATAAATGCTTTGTTCAGGAGATACATTGATGCCATAAAATAGACATCTAAGGTAAAATTTTTCATTATTTCATTCAAAATCCAAATGAAAACTTTTGGAGTACCTTTTCAATTTATTTACCTATCAATACTTTACCTATTCAATTTATGACCAATATTACCATTTATGTCAAAATCCCCATCTATGATAAAAAAAATATTTATTTTCTGTACAGATTTTTTTTTACAACTTTTAGAATAAATCCTAGAAACCGGTATAGTGATAAATGCATCAAACTGTGGTTTACAATGACAAAATGTATTCTAGTGATTTTATGATTTAACCTGGTATGAGCATGCACAAAATTTGTCGTCCCCCGAGACTTCTGTTTAGTTTTTTTATTATGCTTGAAATTTAAATGTTTGTTCTGAAAGTGTATCAAAGAAAAATCTAAGTTTTAGTTTGTAGGAAGTGAAAGCTATGGATTCTGATACTTATGTTTTTTCTCTGCAAATGATGATTAAATGAGTAGTTTTACTTTCAATGTTATTTGATTAAAATTGCCAATGCATGTAATAATTTATTGAGAATTATGAAGAAATATTTGATATATATGTATTTAGGTTTACCCCAAATGGTAATGCTTATTAATTAGAAACTTGAATTTTCATAAAATTTATGTTATTGATTTAGTTTTATTAACAGTTCTATCCAGGGCTAGATTGTGTTTACACTGATGTTTTATTAAGGTAGGTAAATTAAAATCTGAAATTTTCTAAAAATGTATATTATTGATTGAGCGTTATTGCATTTTATTGCTGAATTGTCTCCCAATCTGAACAAAGACATTTATTTATTTTACATTTGTTTTGTAATATGTAATCTTTGTGAAATTAGTTTAGTAATACATTTTGTAGTAATTATTATAACATTCAAAATTTTGATATTTGAAATTAAAAATAGTGTGAAATTGCAATGTTTAAAGTTCAAGTTTGTGAGATTGGCATTTGGCATATCTTCCACACGATGATGTAGTTTAGGTTAACAAGATAACTGTGCAGCAGTTGCGATAAAAATTTTAAATTGAGCCAAGCCCAAACTGGCCCTGATTTGGGCTTTTAATTTAAATCAATCTGGTCAATTTAAAATTGGCCTAAAACTTACTATTTTACCCAGTTTTCAACCACACATGATTGAGTAAATATTGATTAAACACATTGTTACCTTTCAAATGTATAATCATTTTATTTTTATTTAAAGTTACTTTATTTCAGCAAATATATTTTTTCAGTTGTCAAATTTTCTTTTTTTTGGAATCAAAATGGGCAAAATTAATTTACTAGATTAATCATCAAAAACTTTAATCATATCATTTATTACTTTATCAGTTTCATTAATATTTATTGAAAAAAATACAACTTTCTTCTCTAAAAATTCTTTCATACTTACAGTTATGCTATGAGTTGCTATCAGCGTTCAAGTTTTTTTTCACTCTTTAGTATGGACAGACTAATTTATCATAGACCATTTAATTTAGCTAATGTTGTAGTAAAATCAATAATATTTTGGAGCTAAAATAAAAGTGTTATAAGTAAAAAATATAGTACTTGCAATGGGATTAGTAGCTAAATCACATAAAAAGTTTGATAATTATTCCAGGAAAATTTATGATAAGTCAAGAACTCCGAATTTTATATATACATATATAAACGATTCTTATGTTGTTTTGATAATAAATTTATTTTTGAGTACAAAAAACGAAATCCAGACTTTCACAATTTTCAATACTTCTCATTATGGATATGCTCATTTAAAAATTTTTAAATATCTACCAAAGTCATTTATTTCTAACAGCAATATAAAATGAGGTTTATTAGTTTCAATGAATTTCAAATCAGACATTTAAATTTTTTTACTTTAAATCAGCTATGAATTAAGTTAAAATTTGCTATTTTATTTTCATAAAAACTAACAGATACATTTTTTGATTCATGTTAATTTAAGAAGAAAACAAGTTTTCAAAATAATTTGAGTGAAGCCCAAACCAGTCTTATCACAGTATATGCAGGTAAACCGAAAAGGGGGATAATGAATCTAACATTGTAGATCAGTTAAATTTTGTATAAAATTGTCCCATTAACTGAAAGACTTTTGTATTATTGATAGTAAATTTTAAACAAGAAAAATTTCTCTTAAAAGACAAAAATTTTAAAAATTTCAACTTTAATAATTCAATAAAAATTCAAACAATAAAAATTCAAATTTTTAAAAAATGAAAATATGTTAATAGACAGAAAAATAGCACTCCTGGAAATGAAACAGAATCAAGTTGAAATTTTATTAAAAGTGTTAGTGTTTTGTGAAAGTATTATTTCTAATAGAACATGCAAAAGATTGTTCAAAATTTTCGAACTAGTGATTTCAAAATTTTCAAACTGGTATTTTCTAATAAGCTACAGTCTAGGCAATCATTTTCAAAAGAGATCATTTGTATTCTTTAAAAGATAATTAAAATGGCATACTTTTTAAAAACATAATCAATTAAATCCTATTATCCTGTAAAATAAAAGAATTTTACATTTCAGTTGTATCAGTAGAATTATTCAAGTTCTATAGGAAATAAAAATGTGCATAAAAATATATAGGAACTTTTTTAATACAGAGCTATGTTTAGGTGATTCCACCCTGATTATACACTACATAAATTCAGCATTCACAATCATGCATGATCAGCATAAGATTAAATAATGATGCTCTTGATTTTTATCATGTAGGTTACTCAAGGATTCTGCTTTTTGCAATAATACAAGGATATAAAAGCTCTACATTTATCAATATATTTTGATAGTGCCTGACCTTCTAAATCCTAATAATCTTCTTTAAGTAAAAGTTGATAAAATGTCAACATTTTATGGCAGATAAATGTAAGGCAAATTATTTACAGTAATAATTAGAGAAAAAATAAATGTATAATTTAAACAACAAAATTTATGACTCTACGAAAAAGTGGCAAAATAAATCTCACTTTGTACTTGTTATATTTAAAATTGGATAATAATTAACAAACTTAAAAGATTTAAATTAGCTTCGCAGAAAAATGAAATTTAAGAATAAGACAATGCATGAATATATAATTTAACCTGCATTTATGTCAAAAGAATAGAGCAAAATCTAATAAAATCTTTAATATGAATGTTAAAAAAACAGTTTCTATAAAGAATGTTTTCTTTAGACAAAAGTTCCAAAGCTTTTAAAAATTTCGCAAAACTGCTTTCAAATAAAGCTTCTCAAATATTAAAAACCATATCAATATTTTTTTTTTTAATAACGATGAAAATGAGCGTCCGTTTGTGAATACTATTATACTAGAGGGGATATCTATTAATTATTAATTCCATAGGAAAACATTAATATCTTAATTATCAAAAAGAAACAGCAGAAATATTATCAATTAAAATAATATATTCGTTCACAGAAACTTATAATAAAAGTAAAAGTTGGTTATTTAGGTAGGAATTATTTTGAGTGTACAGAATAACGCAGAAATTGGACCAATAAATATTGCCTCTGAAAACCTAAAACATTAGTAATAAAATGAAGTCCATTATAAATATAAGGCACAATTTTACTTACGTTTATTTCAAAAAAACAAACCGTAATTTTCCCAATTTTAATCAATATTATCATAGGGATGGGCTAATTAAATATAATTTTGCAAGATTTCGCCACTTCGCACTACGTAATCTTTTCAAGACAACAGATGGCGCTACTGAGTTTGATTCTTAAAAATTATTAATACTGTCTCTATTAATAACCAATACTTTTAAAATATCAAATGAGATAATACTTAAAAATAAAAAACTGTAATAAAGAAAGATTGAAAATGTTACATCAATGAGAAAAGATGCACTAACTTCAAAAACAGTAATAAAATTTTTTTAACTCAAATACTGTTGCCAAACGATGAAACGGAAATAAATTGTTTGGTAAGAAATTGGAAAACTGAATTAAAATATTTGAATTTCAGTTAAATAAAAAATATATATGTATATATATATAAATGTGGTGAAAATTTTTATTTTTTTGAAATAAAAAATTATATGATGAAATTTCTTAGGGATTTTAAATTATCATCAAAAATTTTATTTTTGCATGCATAATCAATTATTGTACTATTATTTAAGTGTAAAATTAAACGCTGTTAAAATAATTTAAATAAAAGATTTATATACCGAATATAAAAGATACATATGCTCACGTAGTTTTACATTTATATTATCAAGCTTTTACTCAGTTAATGTTTGCCTTTTTTTATTTCATATTTAACTGACAGTATCAAATTTACAAATCAAATATTACATACATCAAATGTATTACAAAAAATTGATATGTTGTAACTCACTACAATAAAAAGTTTTATAACTTAATATTAATCATAAATTACTTCATTCACACATATTTATCATTAAAAAATAATAATAATAAATAAATATTTTGAACAAACATAATTTTAAAGATAAATAAATATCAATGAATGATAACTAGTTAAAAAGCATTATTTGTTACATTTATGGTAGAGCCATTTATTATAATAAAAATATCATTTCAAAAATGCATTAATTCTTTAATATGAATATCAAAAAATGTTTTACATATTTTGTATAATAAGCCGTTTCTTGTAAAGGATAAATCTACACATTCAGTTACTGGTGGCGCCATCTGATAATTTAAGATGTAATATCTAACCAACTTTATGAAATAAATTTGAATATTAAATACTTTACATTAGGTGTTGACTAAATATGAGAAGTGATTGAAATAATTCACAGCTATTATCAACATGATCATCAGATGAGATTACTAATTACAGTTAAGAGCACTGGTTCCTTACAACAAAAATTATTGTTATCCATTAGAAAAAATTTTATTTCCCGATTGTCGAATTAAATTATTATCGTAAGTTTTTAGGAAGAATAAAAATAATAATAATAAAAAAAAACATGAGTATTTAATAAAAACATGATGCCATATCCATGTTCATCCGAGAATCCACGTCCGATTTTTGAACACGTGTCAACACCAGCATTATTAATATAAAATGCCATATTGTGTATCAATTGATATCCTCGGTCCTATGCTATATCTGTTTTATACATATGACTTTCCGATTAAGGATGACATTCATAGCATAACTGCCTTCTACGCAGATGACACTGGTATAGTAGTAAGATAAGAAAAATCCGAATATTACCATTCAGAAACTTCAAAATAAAATTAGTGACATTGAAAAGTGGTGCACAAAATGGAAAGTTGCCATAAATGCTTCAAAATCAAAATTACTTATAATCAAAAGTAAAAGTCGTAAACATCCCAATACCAATAAACTTCATATTTTTGGACAAGATATTGAAACGGTCAAAAAAGCAAACTACTTAGGAATAAATATCAATAGCCAATTTACTTGGACGCATCACATCAAAACAAAAATTTCTGTGGCATGGTACACCTACCATAAACTACGAACCTTACTTGGAAGATTCTCCAAACTGACATTAAAAATGAAACGTCTACTTTTATCTCAGTTATCAGGCCGATTGTCACTTACGCATCTCCTGCTTGGTGTTCGTACTCTTAAGTTGATGCAAAAATTTTAAACACTATGCAAAATAAAATGCTCAGATACATTGTAAATGCTCCTTATTATATCAGGAATAGAAATATCAGAAAAGATCTTAAACTTGACAACCTCACTGAGCATATTTCAAAACTAAATACAAACTTCTTTAAGCAAGCGATCAAGTGCAGAGCAGGGAATATTAGTTCTCTATTCGAAGCAGAAAATCTACCAGGGGATAATCAAGTCAGACCAATTGCTGCATTCTTAACATCTGATGCAATTCTTTCCAAGGATTTTGCCTAAATTTTAAACACCAATTCTCCTTATAACATCAAGTCTCCTAATTTCGATTTTATTATCTCAGATGAATGTGTAGATGTCCTTGGCAGGCACACAGCTGCTCCAAATTAAAAAGAAAAAGAAATTGATATAATTACTTACATTGTCTTCAATGAAATACGAGTAAGTAATTTCCACTTAAATAATATGCAATAATAGTTTTAAGAAGATTTTTTTTTCATAAATATTGAAATAACTTGTTTTTATTATTTATCAATTTAATTTAAAATATTTTATTATATGAACTATAGTAATGAAGACACTTACAACGGTCCTTAAGCTTAGTCCAATATGGATTGAAATATCTGGTCCCATACTGACTAAGATGCATTGGCCACCAAGTTTGACCTGATGTTAGAGGCTAAGATTTCACAGTGTTGATCCAATATAAAAAAGCAGACTATCCAATATTGGACCAATATTGGTAGTCAATATAGGTTACTGTTAAGGCAATATATTTTCCCAAGAATAAAATGCTAAATGGGGAGCTAAGTTTAGCGCTGTTTGGCATCCATGGCTAAAATAATATTAGCCGCCAAGTTTAATCTAAACTTGGTGGTCAATATTGATTTACAATAACAAAATATAGATAATCTAATATGAGACGAATATTATCCATTAGTATATATCTAAGATCACTCTAATACAAATCACTGTTATGACAATATTGGCACAAAATTAATTTGCTCGTTGGGTGGATGATCACTGATTTCAAATGTTTGCAATGTATGAAATTACGCACTGAAAGGTTAGGAGATTTGGGTGATAAAAAATGTTCCGGTTTTTTGGTAATAAAAAGAACGAGGAATGATATTTTGTTACTCATTAAGGAAATCTATCAAAAACAACATATGTGGTTACATTTTCTTACAAGTATGTATCTCTTTACAGGAAGGTCAGCAAGTTATTGCTCTAAATTCTCGTTCATTATTGGAGCATAATGTTCTGCATTCACAGTAATAGCACTATGGAAACATCCTTAAGCAAATGGTCAGGTCCGATGATTCCAAATAATGTACGTCGTGTTAGATTAAATCGTTCTGTGTGTAAAATGACTCTTCAATACACATTTAATGAGTTTCATGCGACCAGTTTATAACAAACATATAAATACCAACCTCATCACTCATGATCAAATTGTTGCAATAACCTGGGCAATCCTTCATGAATTCCAATAACTCTTGAGTACAGCGAAATTTTTTAAAGAATGTCCACATTCAGTTTTTGTATTATCTGCAATTTGTGTAGTTTTTATTGTAGTTCCTTGTGCACTATATGCGATCTGATATATTAAGTTGCCATGTATATTTAGATGCAATTCACCAAATATTTTAGAGGGCAGATTTTTCAACTCTTGCAACATTTTCTGACTGTATTTCATCTCTTCCATTTTCAGATGAAGTATTTTATTTTGAATAATTAGAGCATGAATTTTTTACACATATGCTATTAAGATGAAATATTTGTCCTAGAAAGTCCTACATTGTTTGCTTTATTATGAAGTTAGTGATAAAATTTATAAGCAAGAGTAATTAACATTTTTCTTGCGAAAGTAACCGAAACTTCTTTCCAATAATTGTAAATATAAAATTACACTCTTAGTGAAATAAAATGTAAATGGTTAACGATGCATACACAAATATTATCAGTCTTGGGTAACAACAGAGTACTTTGGTGATACAGAATAGTGTTTTACTTTTAGAAACTTAAATAAATAAAATTTTTGCTAATAAAATTTAGGATTTGGCATATACAATTATATCAGATCGATATTGTAAAAATTATGTTCATACGAAAAACTGGTAGAAATTGTTGTTTCTTATAACAATTAGCTTCATAAAATATTTCGTATTATCTGCATGGAAAGCTTTTTAACCATACATTACAGAAGGGGTCCTCAAACTACGGCCTGCTGGCTAAATCCATCTCACCAATGTCATCAATCCGGCTCGCGAGAGCAAATAGCTTATTGTTTCTATAATAAATTTAACTAAAAAAATAATGATAATATTTCGGTTTTATTTACTTGCTACGTAAAGCAAAGTGACAAACATAATACGCAGAAATTTCAAATTAAGCATAACAACTAACAAATAGTTGCAATGAATCACACTAACATTGTAAAATAGTAAATATCCCGCCTTTACCCTCGAGAGTTATATTGAAGTAAAGAGTATCGCAAATGTATGTATGTATGCTTCGAAGATTGGAATGGATATATCTTAAATCCAAATCTATGATTTTTATCCAGACAATCGCTCAGGAACGGAAAAGCTTAACTAACGCGAATGAAACCACGAAGTATCCACTTGTAAAAAAATAATAAGATTTATGTAATTGTGATTTTTCGCTGACAATAGTTTTTAGATATGGATCAATTTTACTTGTACCAATTATTAAAAGCACATGCACATGGGTTAACTTAGATCGGTATATATTATTTGTGTACTTCATTTTGGAGGATGTTTTCTTACACAAGTCAATAGTACCGAAAACAAAAAACAGCCCGCTAGCGAATTTATGTAAATTATCAATTTGTATCAATGTACGACTCTTATAAAACTCCAACAAAGATAAGTTTTGATATTTGTTGTTTTTTATATCACTTTACTATGTATCAATAATTATCATATTAAGCTTCGGAGCTAAAGTTTCAATGTCAACATCAAAATGATTTTGAAAAATCTTAATTTCATTTGCAATTACATTAAAGTCTGAGAAATGAGAATCAAAATTTTTCTTCAAATTACTTAAAATTTCTGTTGCAAAATCAATGAAAAACTCAGTCTCAGTAGTGCGGCTGAATCTTTCACATGGTTTAAAATGTGTGAAACATTTTTTACGTATTGTGATTGGAACAATATTTTTGCTTCTCCCTTATCTATGCACTAATTTCAATATACAACGATTTGATATTAGTGCATAGATAAGGGATAAGCTGGTTTTCTCCTTTTACTTTCAAATTTAATTCGCTCATATGTTTTGTCAAATCAACATAGTGGCAAATCAACAATCTCTTAGAATAGAAATGCTAATTTAAACGACCATTCGCTGTTTCATGATTTTGTAAGAGGACGATACTTTTATTTCAAAAAAAATTTTCGATCTGTGCTTGAAGTTCATGAAAACACAGCAAGACTTTTCTGCAATTTAGATATCGTATGGCAGTATGATATGGTAAATCATTTTCTCCCATAAATTTAAATAACTCGTAGAATTGTTGATGATTCAACCTAGTGGATTTAATGAAATTAACAACTGATATGACTGGTTTTAGAACTTCAGGCATATCCAAACATTTTCCGCACAAAGACTGTTGATGAATGATACAATATCTACTAATGCTAATGATACAAAATCTACGAATTACATAGCTAAATGTTTTGAACCATCATCATTTTCTACTGCCTTTGAATAAGAAACAACTCTTTTATTTTTACCACACATGTTTTTGCCTTTATCAGCTGTAATACACTTCAAGTTTTTCCATTGTAGGTTCTTTTTATTAATGACAATGTCAACTGCCTTAAAAATATCTTCTCGGTTGTCACGTGAATATTATAAATATCAAGAAGTTCTTCATACACATCATGCTAAAAATGCCACTGACCCTTTACATAAAGTATTGATGTTTTTTGACATTAAACAAATTGTCGAAGACTTTATTTTCTCCCACTGGCAGAAAACTTGGGATTTGCAGACTAACAACAAATTACATAATGTATCTCCTCGCATTCTTCCATTTCCAGTTGTTCCTATACGAAGAGTTGATGTAAAATTTACACGCCTTCGCACTGGACATACTCAGTTTACAAACAAGCATTTATTCTTGTCCCAGAGTGCTCCAATTTGTGACATGTACAACGTACCATATACATTACATCATACTTTTAATTGTTTGTCTTAACTTCAAGGATTTACGCTTAGTATTTTTTAACAGAACATATTTAATTTTATCAGATTTATAATTAAGCCTAAACCACATAGAAATTTGTTTGCATTTTCACGTGCAATAGGTTTTTTAAATTCTATTTAAATTTTATCCATCCTAATCTTTTACATAAACTTTTATTAAATTTTTATTATCCTTCATCTTATATATTTGACTAGCCTTTTACAACTGAGTCTCTTGTTTTAAACATTGTTCGGTGCAGAAATATCCAGTATTGGACCTTGCACCAGTAAACCACACAAAAACTAAACTAAACTAAACTTCATATACTTTATTGAATTTATTTACTCTTAGAATAAAAATCAATATCTGAGCTGTATCTAATGCACCCGTTGACTCATACAAGGTCTGAGAAAACAATTCAAGTTGTTCATTTTTGTCAGACAGTTGAGATAATATATTTTCTGCAATATCTTGTATCCTCCGAGCCCCGTTGTTTGCTGACAAACTGACAGCTTTAAATAAATTTACCTTTTCGGAAAACATTTCTTCGACTACTGTAATTACGTATTCTTTCATCATTTCTCCATCGGTTAATGTTTTCTCTCGTTTTGCGATTTTAAGAGCCACACGGAAACTGGTACGAGTTGAAATCTTTCGTAAACAAAGATTTCTGCTATTTCAATCCGCACATAAAACTTCAACTCTTTCTATCCTCAAACTTCCAGCATATTTTGAGTAATTTTGAAAATGTTTCGTTTCATAATAACGTTTATATGTTATATATTTTGGGAATGGATATGGTTTCACTGCTAATCAAACATAACACATTATTACTGGACTCATTCACGAAATACTGAAAATTTCATTGACCTTTAAATGCTCTGCATTCACTATCTAATTTTCGCTTCTTTTCCAAACTAATAAATCACACAAAAAATTACAAGTTAAATCAAAATACAGTTAGGTATGGGTTTTAAATGGGGTTAAGCAATACGGAGTACCGCTTTCTTCGCCTTTCCTAAGTAAACTGAGTCGTGATTGAGTGGAGTTTTTTTATACTTCAATTACAGCGATCTCGAGGTGAGTAAAATATCCCAGAACTTACTCGAATCAATGAGGTTATTCGCGAATATTTAGTTGTTACTACTCTTTCGAAACTACAACTAGCTCCATCTGTTAGCGATAAAGGATATTATCTACCTATTTCTACTTTTGACTACTAGATATCATCAAGTGTCACTGTTATATCAATACACGTCGTATGAATGAACCAGTGAATCTAGCAAGCATATGCTCGGTCAGAGCGCGTACTCAGCTGCAGGTCTAGAAATTATAAACAATGGTCGAAAAATTAAAACCGTTTTGATCCTTAAGGGAAATTTTGGAACTCCCCGTTTATACCATCATTCATCCATTATCTCAGAAGAAATGACAAAGAAATACAAAGAGAGAGAGAGAAAGAAAGGAAGGGGAAACGTCCATGCCCAAGTCGGGATGCGAACCCGGGGCCAACAGTCTAGGAGTCAGGAACGCTAGCCACTCAGACATTGGCCGGCTGTCTTTTTAATATAACAATTAATTTCGCATGCCTAAAGTTGAATTGATGGTAACTCAGTGCTCAAATGGTGATAAGTCAAATATTCGAAGAAATTCTGCAACACCATTAAAAATAACATGGAAAGCGCTTTTAAGTAACCCAATAATGTTTACAACTACAGTTGAACTTTAACATCAGAATGGGTTGCCTTAGGGCATTGCAAGACATTTTAATGTCCTCCACGTAATTGTTTTTAGAGAGAACCTTTTCATAGAGAATTGACCATATTCAAGAATAGCAAAGGAGGAATCCCGGAAAAAATCTCAAGTATCATCTCCGAAAAAATCCATTTCCCATTTTTTTCAACAATGATTGAGATCGAACCCGGAAACTTCCTTATTGAATAGCGTTTTTTCGACAATTTTGAATCATCCATGGTGAGTCCAATTATAGTCAAACTTAAGATCTCAAACAAAAAATGCTGTTGTTTGATGAATTGCTTTACATACTGCTGTATAAAAATATTTTTTTATAGAGCAGTATAAACGCTAATATACTTCTCATGGAGATGAGCTAGCCAATTTAGATATGTTAAGAATATTATCACATATATAAAAACAAATGATTTACATTAGTTTGGCCACAAAATATTTGATGTTATTTGTTCCGAGATATCGTTAACAATACATGGCAACTCTTATTTTCAATGGCATCTTTGTTCTGTAAGAAAATTGAATGCTTATAAAAATCTGAAACATTATTCACGTGACAAATATAAAAATGTAAATCTATATTTTTCAAAAATGTTAAGAAATACTTATATCTTCAATTTAGAAATCAGATTATTTCCTTAATTGGATAAATCATAATTCAGAATGTTTTAAGCTCTTGTCACTAGTTTCACTTAATCAAAATTTCAAGTGTTAAGATTATAAAAAAATTAAAATTCTAAAATTTATTTAAAATTCTAAAACTCATTTATTTGAGGTAAAGTTCTTAAAGGTAAGTCATAGATAATTAAAATTTAATTTTATAACATGATTATTTTATACATGAGATTTCAGTTTGATATTTTGGCATATTATATTTAAGAAGTATTTTATTGTCTGCTAGTATTAATATTCATTCTAGTTACCTTATTTAGAAACAAAATAATTTATTGTTGAATTTTGAGCGAAAATTTATTCCCTTTTTAAAAATAATCATTAATTTATTTATTATTTTTTTGCAGTGAGTGAAAAAAGTATCAGCAATTGCACTTTTAAACTTTTTCATAAATTTAATTTATCAAAGAGTTATTTCAATCTGACACCATAACACTTTTTGTGTTTTTAAGACCTCATTCAGACGTCACTTTTCTCATTGGGAAAGCTTAATAAATTTTGTTAAAATCATTAGAACTTATGGTAAGTAAAAATTAAAAATAATGAGTCACATTATCAATAATTGCAGTCAATAAATTTATTTATAGATTGATTTCATACTAATCCTTTTCTGGCTATTTTTAACTACTATTTAAATAGTATAGTTCTAAATAATATAAATTTTCTTTGCTATTTTCTACTTTGATTACAATATGGTTTAATGAAATTTATCAAGTCATGATTTTGCTTCAAAAGTTTATAAGCTGCAAAACACTTTAAATATAAAATAAAATAAATTTAAAATGAATGAAAATTATTCATGTATTCACTCAATCTCATTAATCAAACAAATTTGATAAATCAGTATAGTAACTTTAAGAAATTAGAGAAATAGCGTGATAACCATTTTATTTGTAACAAAATTTGTAATCCCTATCAAAAATGACAAATTAATGATCATTAAAACATTTGTAAATTAATTTCTTTAAATATGAGTTATCACAGAAGAATATTAATAATTTTCATTTAACTTTCATGTTTTTACCTGTTTTTATAAGCAAGAAATTACATTATAATTTTGAATGACATTTCTCAGTAATTTAAAATGAAAATTATTTTAAATATCAGTTAATGCTAAAAAAGCATTAATTTGGAAGGGATTTGTAAAGTGTTCATAAACACACGTACAATTCATCATGGCACAGAAAAGAATAGAAAGAATAGAAGTTCTTTAGTGAATAATTTATTTAGAAACTTTAAAATGTTACACTAATTTTGTGATGTAAATTTGAAATTTCAAACTTAATTTACAGAAAATAATAAAATTCCAATTAAAACAATAATTTTTATTTTCTTTTAAATTTCCATTGGAACAAAACATTAAGAATTTTCAAAGATATTTTTTGATTTCAATGATTCTCGAAAGTTAAATTTCTTCTGCAATTCTGGAAATTGTCCTTGAAATTGCAGAAAACAAAACAACTATGATAAATAAATAAATAAATTTTAAAAAAAGTGTTTTTTTATACAGAAATTATACATTGAAAAATTGTTCGGTACTTATATATTAGTGTCATCGCAGCAAATTCACAATTAATATATATCATGATACTATATAAATAATTATTTTTTACTTAAAACACATTAGTAAGAATATCCTTGCTATTGCTTTCTTTTGTTATAATACCTAAGCGTGATTGCCATGATACTATTTTCGTATTAGTGTTACCATAGCCAATTTCAGCTTGACACAAAATTGGCTGTGGTAACACTAATACGAAAATACAAATTATTCCTAAATATGTAGGTTGTGATTCATGTAAAGAGAAAAATAGCCTGGTTTTTATTGAAATCAAACTTTACCTTACCAGAATTGTATTTTATCCAAAACAGGGTTGTCATTAGAGTAGAGGAGATCCACTAACTGTACGTCGTATCATAAGAGTTGCAATATAAAGCGATGAGTTCCGAAATACGAAACATTGCATAAGAACTCAGCAACTTTCCTTTGTTAATAGTTGAAAAGACATTTTTTTCTGTATTGCCTCAATGAATAGGTTTCTTATAACATTTGAGTCGAGGAACGTATTCGTTTCTGTGAAAAATGCCAACAAGAACCGTTCGACGACATGTGTAGCAGAATGGGCTGTTAGCACAGCTTTGGATATCTTGCGTTGGATCTGAAACAAAAATAATAGTACTCTGACTTGTAGTTCAAGAGGCTGTTAGGTTCGAGGCACACATGTGTGTGTATTTTTGTAGTGGTTCAGAATCTCTTTCAACTGCAGATTTCATTGAAATAACTCTCAAGGAAAAAAATGGTTGTAAAATGAAAAATCAACAAATAAACACACACACTCACACAAACAAGCAAACAGGTGATGGACCATTATAGCAATGTTGAATGCATGCAGTCAATGTTTTAAAAATCATGAAACCAACGATAAACCGAGGAATGGCAACACATTATCTTTTGAAACAAACTCTGATTATGTAAATAAAATAATGATGGCTACAGCCATTTTTTGAGTATTGTAAATGACACTCTTTGATTGAATGTATTCAACATCGTTATACTGGTCCTTCACCTTCTTTTTTGCATCTGTTTATTTGTCATTTTACAGCCACTTTTTCCACATGATAGTTATTTCAATGAAATCTGCAGTTGGAAGGGAACTCTGAACCACTACAAAAATGCACGCCCAAATGTGTGTGCTGAATTACATATCAGAGAGCAAAAATTCATCTGTTAGTTCTACTTCATATATTAAAGTAACTGAATGGGATCCCATTTGGCATAAGTTATGTTAACTCCTTACTAAAGGCATATTGAACAGCTGCAGATATATTTGTGATGGGTTAGGATACATGACTATGCCCAATATTTGAATCTTTTTTCGCAGGACAATGTGATACCACATGTTGACCCGTATTACACACTATCAATTGTAGCTCTAGCCAGCACCCACTGCAGATTTCTCAGGAATTGAAATTATTTGCTCATGGATGAGGTGCTATTGAGTAATTACTGCAATCGAGGAATTTCGTTGAAGCTGTATGGACTGCTGTTTGCTCATGTATAGCTCAGTCAATTCGATTTAATACTCAAGTGAATAATGGCTGCCAGTAATAGCTTCTCTAAAAACTATCTCATTTGAAACTCAAAAATTTCAAATCTTATTAATCATTCAATGAATATCAGAGATTTTAATTTGATTTGTCATGTGAAATAACTACTATGTAAGATTTGAAAACAGATTGCTTTTCTTTTTATCATTTATTGAACTGTGTGTGTCCCATGTTAATTGCAGAATTCCAGATTTCGTAATAAATTATTAGGTACTTACGTACTACGACGACTATCTTGGCGATAAAAATTTTCACAGACGGGATTAGCGCAATTTAAATAACATTTACATAATACCCTTTATTTTAGAGGTCTCTCTAACCTATGCTAGCTCCTAAGTTTTTTTAAGCTAGTCGTCATATTGTTTTTTACCGGTCGCCAGTTTTGGTGACACATATATGTGTAGCCTATATATAGGTAGACACGGTATTATGAAGGCTACCTATATATAGGTAGCCTTCATAATACAAGAGTACCAATTTTTATTTAAATTGTTTTGTTATAAAAAAAATTTTATTTAATAAAGATTTATTCAATCATTAAAATTTTACCTATAATTTACCCTATTTATATTCAATAATCAATTTATTATGTGTGTATATACTGATTCATATAAAAGTAAAATTCTGGAAAAAGATAAAATTTGAATCCAATATTAATAACAAAGAAAGCAATGTGAAAAAGCAGACAGGAAAAACAAAAATTAAAACAAGATTTCATAAAGTGTACAAAATTAATAAAAGAATACATAATAATCGAAGAACTGTGTAAATAATCCAATACAAATTACAAGCAAAGTACTTAAAAATATGCGTACGCTTTATATAGCGATAATCTCATTTAAAAAAAAAAAAAACAGAAACAGAAACAGAATGAAATTTTAGTAAAATTAAAAATTTTCTGATATTAACTTAATTACTTGGAAAAAAAATTTAAATTTATCAGTAGATATATTTTTTATTACATAATAAACCTTATGCAGGGTAATTTCTATATACATATTATTTTGAGAGATACACTGAAACAAAATATTGTCAAATCTAAAGAGATTCTCGATAAAAGGTGAGTAATTTGTAGCATTGAGAAAGTATTTTGTAAGGTTACAAAATAAATGTTGACATGCAATTCAATGATTTTTATAATTAAATATAATTTGACAGGAATTCGCAAGCACATAATGATTATCAAAAACTTAAACTCGTAAGTTGATAACGTAATATATCTCATATTTTCACTTAATTATTCTGTTTAACTTCTTATTTTTCAGAATTAAGTTCTTTATGAGAAAACAGAAAAAAATAATTCTTAATAATTATTTTCATGAGTATATAATCATTTTAACTCTAAATTTGTCATTTTGAATAAAAGTCGTGATAAGCAATTTATTTGCATTGCAAAATGATAACAGCAATCTAAGTATTCATATGCTAATGACCATTTCTATTAAATTAATATAATGTACAAATTTAAAAAGAAACAGCTATATTGTTTCCTGTTAGAAATATTTGGTAAAATAAAATTACTAATGGCAATTTAATATTACCAATGATTTTTGTTGGTACGATTAACAGCGAAAACAGAATACACTGCAAACTTAAACTGTACATCTAAATGTTTGGCAACCATTGGACGATGAGTAAAAGTTGCTTCGAACATTATACAATATTAACTCTATGGTAGATGCTCAAATTGAAATTCTCACCTTTCAAATGTTAGATGGAAAAACCTTCAAATTCTTATTTTTCCTACAGTATGCAGCTAAAAAAAATTCATTTGGATCTTAGTAAAGCCCAAACCCTTGGCGCGAATAATTTTGGTTGGCAATAAATTTCGCCAGTCTTGGTAATCCTACTTTGATACATTGTATTCTTATTTCGCCATTTTGTTCTGGATTGGCGCTTTTATTAATTTTTTTACCAAGGGTGTGGGTTTTCCTAGGATTTTACCGAATATTCTACCAAACTTTCCGGAAGTAACAAATTTTGAATGATTATTTTGAAAAAAAAAATATATATATATATATATATATTTTTCTCTACCGTAATGTTACTAAACTTACGTGTTTATTTCACTTTCATAAAATGCTAGAAACTGTTAATTCTTGTGGCTAGGAGGTAGTAGGCTTAGTATCTTAATTTAACAAAAGACTCATGCTGAGACATATACCCACTTTTAAAGTTTTGTCCAATATCCCTTTGTTGGTGTGATAACGAGACGCGTGTACCACATCAGCTATTGACCCTGTCACCAGACAGTGTTCAGTCTTATGAGATGATGAACTACATTTTGTGGGTTAGGTAGGCAGAAACATATTACAATAACCTATACCTGTTAAAATTCATATCACCACAAACGTAGATTCTTGTTAATGTTGAAACATATTACATTACAAATTGAAAGTAAATTAAATAAAAGTGAATTTTTAAAATTGTATAAATTATTAATGGTCTTAAAACCAACATTTAAATAAACGCTTCTAACATTCTAAAATAAACGCATTCCACCAATTAGCTTCTGTTTTCAAGAATTCTGCGTGAGTGTAAACTTTAAACATAAATTATATAAATATGTAGAAAGCAACTTTCCTTAAAATACAGACTGTATTATACTTAAATTTTATAATATATTTATTGTACACTTAATTAACTATCATAAAATATAAACATATGCATAACATATGTATGGCATTTCAGATATTCATGTGCAATCTTGGAGGGGAGCAAAAAATATCAATACGAATCAGCATATGAATAAAGTACACAAAGACAAATCAAGGATACAAGTCAGAAAGCAATATTAGGTGCTTTATTACACAAAGAAAAGTAAAATAATTACAAGAATTAGATAAGTTCGAAATTTTGTCAATAGGCAGTATAATGCATGAGTAGCACCTAGACTGCATGAATTGGCGAATATGCTCAGGAGGGTGGTGTTTCGCGGATCAAAGCAACAGTGGAGACAATTCTCGCACCAATCTTCATAATCTATTCAATTATAGTGCCCATTTCTATTAGCTAGGGCATAAGCAAAGTGAATATATACTAATTTGGTGTAAATGAAACGATACTTGTTTGCTACTTCCTCCATTAGTGCTTTTGGTAATATGTGTTCAATTCTTCCCTCGTATATCGTGTTCGATTTCACTTAACGCAACCGCTTAACCAGGAAAGCAGCTTTTCTATGCTGTTGTTTCTTATCGATATTTTCTTTTCCCTTATAATAATAAAATTAAAATAATTATGTTTCTTCACAAAAAATACTGATGATTATTTAAATGAAATTCGAATTGATGTAACCAAATTAAATTTAAACGAATTCTATTATAGTATAAATGCATTTAAAATTAAGAAATATGTAAAATGTTTAATAGTCCTTTGAGAATTGAAACAACCATAAAGTGGTTGTCTTTTTAATTTTCTCGTATTTTTATTGTATTGCTTTTTTCCATAAGAATCGTACATATAGAAGGCAAAAGATACTTGAAAGAATTCATGTCCACACTACAACAAACTGGACTCCGAGTCGAGAGAATACAGCATCTATAGTTTTTCCTCTTTTGTATTGTTTTGGATTCGTATGAATTATCTATATTAATAAAAGCAAGTGTAATGTGTCTGTCCGTCTGACCGAGCTCTCTAGCCAAATCTATCGCACGCAGGGACCTGGAATTTTTTACACGGAAGCACAAGGGGGCTGGCCACCAGACCTCGAAGCCCGATTTTCGAATTTTGAATTAGAAAAATTTTTAAAAAATTATTATTATTTAAAAAACTTCTTCTCGAGATCGCTGCTCGCCGATAGCTGATTCCGGGGTTATAGATAGTAGATACTAAAAGCAAGTGTAATGTGTCTGTCTGTCTGTCCATTTGAAATTTGTTCGTTACCAATGTCAAATTATGGTAAAACTATATTTTAAGGTGGCCCCTTGGCAAACATGGCGATTTTTGTTTGGTTATCG
>JAPDSC010114063.1:246444-270878 GCA_026290005.1 Latrodectus geometricus
TAATTTCGGTTAATTCCCAGTGAACGGTACGCTCCTTATACGGTACGTATATATACAACGGTAATCTATAATAATAAAAGCAAGTGTAATGTGTCTGTCCGTTTGTCTGACCGAGCTCTCCAGCCAAATCTATCGCACGCAGGGACCTGGAATTTTTTACACGGAAGCACTAAGGGGCTGGCCACCAGACCTCGAAGCCCGATTTTCGATTTTTGAATTAGAAAAATTTTTAAAAAATTATTTATAAAACTTCTTCTCGAGATCGCTGCTCGCCGATAGCTGATTCCTGGGTTGTACCAGCTCCTTTTGAGAAACAATTCTGGCGACCATCTTTTGGAAAATTTTCCGTTTAAAATATTTAGGATATACTGTTCCTTTTTATCGACGGGGAATGTTGTGTGGGGGGGGGGGGGAAGAGAGAGAGACAGTCTACGTGTCCTACACTACTATTCCTGCGCTATTCACTTATCTGCATTTTCTAAATGCACGGGCAACGCCGGCGGGTACAGCTAGTATATATATATATATCAGATATGTTTTTTTTGTGATGATTAATCTTTTTGATAAATGCTCACCACCATTCTCTCAATATTTTATACAATAATAAAGTATTCAATTTTAAAAACTGCGATATTGCTTTCATTTGAAAACCTTTTCTAAATGGAGACAAATTCCAGTTTTTTTTTTGTCGAATTGTTAGGCTTACCAGTTTGATAGCGTCATTTCTAGGTTTTTTTGAATCCCCATATGATGTTAGAAACTAAATATGTATCATCAAATGGTTTTGTATCACTACTCTTAACTTAAAGGTTATATAATCACTTATAGTTGAGATTGGTAATATACATCACCAGTATCTTAAATATATAACTACAAGTTGGCGGACCAGTACAGCGGTCTTTTAGAGCCAGTATATAGATTGTTTTATTACATTCACGTCGTTGCTTTGTGATCTAAGCATTATTCAATACATTAGAGCACCAAACCTGTTGATTTTGCTTCGTTTTCTCTTTTTATTTGGATTGAGCTTTTCCTTCATATGGTAATTTAAGCCTGTCTTGCTGCTGTGAGCTATTTGGGCCCTACATCTCATTTACAACCATTTGATGTAACATATTTGACCCCGTTAAACATTGACGATAAAATGAACATAAAATGATACTAGAAAAACCTGTAAGTTTAATAACCGGAAAAGTAAGCTGGAATTGATCAAAGACTCATTTAAAAACCGATAACAATTTTAAAATTTATTATAGCAATATCGCTCTAAAATAAAATTCCATATAATGAGTAAAATATTGAAAACCATTAGAAACAAAATATTCAGTAATAAAAGTAATGCAGACATTACGGAGAATCTGAACGAAACCACCACTTCATAGCAAAAATTCGATCTTTTTTCAAATGAAATTTGGATGTTGCAGTAACAAATATATACAGTGGGTAAAAAAAGTCTCCGTACGCAGATACGAATGCAAATCAAAGTTTAATATGTCACACAAAATTCATAATGATAAAAATGAAAACTTATATATGACTTAAAAGTAATATTATGTAATATTTATTCATATTAAAGGATTGATAATACAGACCAAATTAAATAATAAATCGTAAAAACTAAAAAAATGCCGTAAACATAGAAACAAAAGTCTCCGTACGATGCCCTAGCACACATAAAATGTTTACAAAAATGTAAAATACATTGAACAAAAGTACATTTAATGATCCGTGGACCCTCCTTTGGCCTTTATCACCTCTCTTAGACGTTGTGGCATTACTCCTACAAGTTTTTTTGTTATTTCCGGAGAAATATTAGACCAAATACTACTAATGGCACTCTTGTGTTTAAGTTTGCTTTTTATGTCATATTTTTTGAGTTGCCGTACAATTTCTTCCCAAAAATGTTCGATGGGGTTCAAATCGGGTGACTATGGGGGGCTATGAAGTTGTTGTTGCACATGGTAAAGACACTACTCTTGGCAAATCTTAGAGGTGTGTTTAGGATCGTTGTCCTGCTGAAAAGTAAATCCTGTCCCAAGAGATAATTTCTTTGCACTGGATAATACATTTTGTTTAAGAATATTTAGATATCAGTATCGATCCATATTTCTTCCGATGAATTACAAGTTTCCTACTCCAGAAGCACTCATACACCCTCACCACCGTGCTTCACAGTTCCGCACTAGTTCTTAGTTAGCATTTGTTGATTTGGTTTTCTCCACACCATAACTCAGCCATCTGACCCATGAATGTTAAATTTTGATACATCGCTAAAAAGAATGGTTTCCCAAAAAGATAATGGCTTACTTACATGCTCCTTTGCAAACTCGAGGCACTTTTTCCTGTTGCCCAAATTTATATAGGGTTTCTTCCAAGCCGTTCGTTCATGATAACCACTTATTTTAATGACATTTATCACGGTTTGAGTTGAGACTTTAATGTTGTAGCAAACCAATTTAATCAGCTGCCAATTTCGGTACACTAATTCATGGATTTTCTTGAACTTGGCGAATGATGTTTCTTTTATGCACGCGATTTAATTTTGTTGGCCTCCCGGATCGATCTCTATTCTCAAATGAATGAAGTTCACGATATCCTTCAATGATATATTGCACAGTAGACTTCGATTTTTTAGTCAGTTCACTAATCCTTTTCATGTATAATCCATCTTTTCACAATTTAATCACTAATTCCCGAATACTCTTGGAACTTCCATTTTGAGACGACAAGAAAGAAACTTGAACTCAACAACTGTCGATATGTTGTTTCCTTATCATTGATTAACTTTCTAACGTCAAACATTTACTGCGGGCCTGTTTTAAACACGTTAGAAAGAATTTGCATACGGAATACGCGTACGGAAACTTTTTTTGCACTTCAATTTTAAATTTACTTTAGGTATTGAAAATAATATGCTTTTCTCGTTTTGTACAAATGAAAATTTATAAAAATCGCTTACTATAGACTTGTACTAAACACATATAGGCAGTATTTAAAGGAAAAATGAAATACTTTACAAATTATGTTAATTTATTCTTAAATTCAGTGACCGTACGGAAACTTTTTTTACCCACTGTATATAATTGGATTACAGCAATCTCTCTCAACAGTCATACATATCACTATTGTAGTTTGGCATAAAAATCTGTAACAATATTCTCTATAGTATTAGCAAAATAAAGTCTCCACTCATTCCAGCTTTTCTGAATACAACATAAGACCAACAATGGAGTGGGAAGGTAATCTGGAGCATGTGAAATCTCGTCTACAAAAGCCTTGGACCTAAAAGCAAACATCATTGCAGCAACTGGAGAAATTCAAGATAATCCTAGAACGTTGCTATTTCCATGCAGTGAAAATGTGAACATATATCAAATGCAGAGCCTGCCAATTTGAACACACCTTTGATAGGTATTGTCATTAAATACACAATGGAAATACATTATTTTTTCCAGTAAATTAGAGAAATAAGGGCCAATACTAGAAAATCATAAAATTTACTCACTATGACTAAATTGATTTGAAACAAATACTGCTTAGAAACATTGCTCAAAAAATTGAAATGGCAAAAAATTGTTGCAAAGGTTGCACTAAAATCTGGTATTTTAAAATTTCATTTTATGATACAAATAAATCTGAATTTTCATAAGTTTTAAGCATATATGTTTAACTGGGTTTACAACAGAAAAGTCCCCCAGAAAAGTAAAATTTTTATACATACAGATTGATCTAATATGTTCAACAATTTATAAAATGGGTAAGAGCATTTATCGCCAGTTTAATACCTATCATACTGCCCCCTAGTGAGGACAACAAATAATATTAAAATTTTGTAAACCTATTTTCTTGGAAATTTCAAACAACAAAATGAAAATAATATTTTTTCTAAAATATTTAACAAAAAATGATAAATTTCGAAAATAAATAAAAAAAATATCAAGAGTTATTCCCCACTTTCTTGAAATCAACTTAAAATTTCAGTTTCCAAAGTTCAGGAAAACAACTTTAGTTTCTAGAAATTGTACAAAGCTGATGTTTTCATCCTTACACAGGAGGTGTAATTAGGTAAAATCAAAATGTATAAGGTTTTTTACATACGTAGTATGTCTGCAGTTGATATGAAGTCATATTTAGTTACAATTGCAAAATATTATTTTTTTTTATATTTTTGGAAGAATTGGCATCATATAAATGTAGAAAATTTTTTAGTTATATATACATTGGATATTTAAATAAAAAGTGAAAGTGATTTATATAAAAAATAAAAATTGACAAGGAAAACACTAAATAATATAATTTTTTTAACATTTATTACTTCATAAGAATATATTTTTCTTTGGTAAAGATCACACGACTATAAATAAATAAATGATTATGCATACAATAAAGCTAATTTACGAAATAGTTTTTTAAATATACTTCTTGAAAGCTTTAATAACAAAATCATATTATAATAATACATATTGTTAAAGAATATTTTTAAGCAGAAAATATATAATTATTTTAATAAAGAATAATATTTTTATCACATACTAAAAAAAATACAAGAATGATAAACAATATTCCTTTAGAAAGGAAAAAGCATTTTAAGTGTACAAAAACAATTGTACATTTAAATAGATTAAAACTGTTAATCATGTAAAAATATGTTGCAGGTAAACTAATTCTCTATTGTTTATATATAAATATAAAAAGAGCAACTATATAATTTAAAAAATTGATGGTAAGAATTCATTTTATAAAATAATTAAAGATAAAATTTTCTAAAATTTGCTAAAAATTACAATTTTAAAATGAATGGCAGTGTTTTAGCTAGATTTCCTAATAATAAATAAAGCATTTTTTGAAAGATTGGGTGTACTGAATTAAGTTAGTAATTATTAATTAAGTATTTTCTTGGAAAAAAAATTAGTTCACATTTTGAAAGCAAATCCTCATACAAAAATACAAATATAAAAGATGTTACAGATTAAATATAATCAAATATACTATATAATTCAAATTTCTTGTGTTTAAAATTAAGCATAATTTTATCATTAATATGATTTAAGGGTTGGTAGGATTTTAAATCTGGATGTTGTTGAAAGTAAGTTTAAAATTAAATGCTGACCAAAAAGAAAATCAAATGTTTGCATTTAAAAGTATAGATTAAAGAAATTTTGCAAAATATTTTTTTTTTAAATATTTATTTTATGTAGCATTATTGAGGAAAAAAGAATATGGATTTTAGAGAAACATTATATGAAGTTAACATATATAATTCTACAAATTAAATATGTGTAATTCTCAATATAAATTGGTTTAAATAAAGTTAATTGCAATAAATCATTAGTATTTCTTAGAAGTATAAAAACAATGAATTCATGTCAGTTTTCACAAAGTTATGCAATTTCCAATGTAGTTCTTGTAGGCAAGAACCCAGAAAATTCTTTATGATGTTTCAATGTAAACATTGCTAAATAATTCCAAATAAATTATGTAATGGGTAAAATAATTTTATATCAATAAAATAATTTGGATAAAAATATCAGAAATAAATATTTTTATAGTAAAAAATAATCACGGTGTAGTCAAACATTTAACTGTTTTAGACTGAACTAATTAAACTAGTACTTACATTACTTTGTCAGAGAACGTATAAATTTAATTGATGCCTATATTCAATTATATAAGTTTTTCTTTAATAAAAAGTTATGAAATCACATATTTAACATAAGCTTGCACAAAAATTAATATGATAAACTATTAGACAAAATTACTGAAGACATAAATTTATTTACAAACAATAAAATCTGTAATTAACATAACAATAAAATAAAAGACACAAAAATTTTAAATCATCTGTCATATTGTTATCAGCATTTCAAAATGTGAACAAAATATAGAAATTTGATTGACACTGAATTATTATTTAATCATGACTATTTAAATTTCTGTGAAGAAATTCAACGATGAAAACATTAACAGTTTTAAGAAAATGAATATATTTATCATTTTTTATTTAAAAAGATATTGTTTAGGAATAAATAACAATGTTAGATGTTAAGAAATAAAATGAATTCTAGAAGAAATATGTACTTTTTATATCTGCATAAAGTTAAACATGAAAATGACAGCAAAAGATGTGAGAAAGATAAGCTAAAACTTTTTTATTGTTACACACAAAGTAAACCTTTAAATTATGTAAATAGGTAAATTCTCTCAAACTTCTACTTTAGAAGTAAAATCATAGTCAAAGAATAATTTTTCATTTATCCCATTTTAGAGAAAGACAGTACACATAATATTTATATAAACTCAATAAAAAGTGGTAAGAAAAAGAGTCCCCCTTTCTTTTTCATTTGTTTTCAACTCAACAATTTTCTTCCTAAATACTTCGAAAATAGGTGTTTAAAATAAAATATTAATAACCTTCAAACTACTAAATCAACTAATATATATATATATATATATAAATATATATTCCTTTTAAAATGCAAACATCTTAAATTGTTGCACAAATAGATAAAAAACACAATCAAACATTGACAATAAGAAAAAGTATGAACAATAAAAAAAAAACATTAAAATATCTAATACTTCAACATTATTTAAACTGAAAACAAATGATTTTACAATGACATTGTTGCATAAAAATAACATTACCCTAAAAAAATCAGTAATAATAATAATTAGTAATTAAAGTTACAAATATTTTGAATCACATAGCATATTCTCAAGCAACTTAATTACTGTTGCTTTAAAATATAATATATATATATATATATATATATATATATATATATATATATATATATAAACAATTTAAATTTTTTTTTTTTTTATTTAAGTTTTTTCTGTTTTCTTTTAAATATCGAGAAAAACAGCGGTACTATTTCAGAGGGAAAATAAGAATAATAATAAAAAAAAAAAAAAATGTGACAGTTTAAAATATATTTATTTTGTAAGAATGATTTAGGATTTTAATTTTTTCCTATTAATCACACAGTTAAAAACAAGGTTACAGAGATTATTGCTATCGTTGCTCAAAAATTTTGTTGATAATTCTATAAGGTATATTTAAAAAAGTAGCATATTATAAAAAGAGATTCTGTTTATGAGATATTTTAAAATAGAAATTAAAATCTTTGTAGAAGCTAATTTATATGGTTGAAATAGGATGTGTTGAATAAAGCAATTATGAAAGTGATGAGTTTGGCTTCACTTAATGATATGCATTATCCCTTTTAAGCCTTGAAGAATAACCTAACTTTTATAGATTATTCATAAAACTTTTAGTATATTTATGTATAAATTGAATCTGAAGACGGTTGAAGATTACATATTTTTCTCAGAAAAAAACTGCTGACATGCTCTTCTAAACCATACATTAAGCATAAAAAAGAAAGCAAGTTGAGTAATGAATAGAAATCAAGAAATGTAACAATAAAAAGTGAGATTTATAAAATACACTTGTTGCAAATAAAGTTTTTGTTTCATAGTTAAATTTCAAGTTTATTTAAAATCCACAATTTAAAAACAGTAGCTATAAAAAGAATGTTGCTGTTTTATTGCTCTCTTCTTTTCATTTTAACAAACAGCAAAAAGAAACGTCACAAGCCCGACTATTAATTCTAGAAAAAGCTCAAAAATAAAATTGTATTGTCTTGCCTTTATTTATAATGCAGCAAACTCTCGATAATATGTAATGTCTAAATTAAAAAAATGAATTTTTAAAAATATAATAATAATAAAAATAAAAGAGGAAACCAAAGGTAATAAGAGAAAATATTAAATGATTTTCTAAAATGCATATATAAATTTGTAAGAAATGATACTTTAACCACTTCTCAAGCAATAAGTATTTTTGTGTTACTTATTGTGGGGATAAATTGTTTAAATATGTAGTGGTGTTGATTTGTTCTAGTTTTCATAATTTTCTGGATTATCTGTGTTAGTTATACTACATAATTCTGCAGATAATTTTTTATGGCATTATAATGCAATCATATCATAGTATAATGCCTACTATATATCATATTGGTAAAATTATAAAAAATTATGAGACCAAAAGTTATAACATTTTTTTTATTCAATAGATGACAAAGATTTCAGGGGAGGAGAAATGAAGACTTATGCCTTTAAACAATAATTTTAAAAAAGGAGCAGGGAAGGGCAAAAAAAAAAAAAAAAAAAAAAAAAAAAAAAATATTATTAGTTAAAAATTATGCGTTGTCAAGTTATCAATAATATTAGATTCATTAATCATTTCGTAAACTCTATATATATTAAATGATTTGGTAAATAAATACTTTTCTTTCATAAAAGTTAAAATATGGAATATTTTTTATTAAATTAAAAAAAAAGTCTTATTAAGAATTACATGTATTAAAATATTACATAAATGATAAGCTTTAAAATTTAAGTTAATTAATTTTAGTAAAATTGTGCTGCAATTTAACACCGTATTTTTACATACAAGATGATAATATAATCACTTAGACAAAATATTACTAAAATTGAGATTATTAAATATAAGTTCTTTGATCTCAAATATATCACAATAAAAGTATGCAAAAATATATACTGAACAACTAAAAACAATGCAAAATTAATATTCATAAAAGCAGATCATATATCAAATAACATTGACAAAATAGTAAAAGGAGAAACACTCTTCTAAACTTATATGTTACTTGGAATATCACAAATATGCATACAAATGCATACATGCTTTTGCAAAATTAATATTGACAAAATATTGCATTGAATTACATAATAAAACAATTTTTTCAATTGGTTCACAATTTTATTATTTTCTATAGAGAATTTTACTTTAAATTTTAATGCTTTACAAAATTATTAAATATGGAAAAATAAAAGTAATCCAAATATTTCTTAATAAAAATAGAAATTTCAAGGAACAAAAAGTGATTACTTAAAAATTTTCAGAACACTTAATTTGAGCATGAGATTGAATAAAAAAGAAGAATGAGGAAATATTGAAATACAATTTGTTCTTTTCTATTGTGATGAGATACCAAACCTAATTTTATCTTAAAAAAGTTAGAAATATTTATTAAACGTGTCTATTTTATCTGTATTTTTTGAAAATACAGTACAATCAAATATAACAAAGTGACAAATTAACTGATACTCAATAAATTAATAAAAAATGCCCATAAGATGAAAGAAACAGTTTAATTGATTTTAATTCAGTTACAGTTGCAAAGATCGTATTTCAAGCTACTTTCGCTTGAAATTTTCTCTAAACTCAAATTTTTCAATTTTTTTCCTCAAAATTTTTTCCAAACTCAGAATGTTGGGTAAAATTAATACCCAATTTAATAGCTGAAAAAGGATTCAGAAAAATATTCTCAGAAATAATATTTATAATTAATAAAAGAGATTGATTAGTTTGTAACGGTACTTTTTTTGTACATGAGAACTAACTCAATTTCAATCAAAAATCATTCATAATAATCCACCATGACCTACATTTTAAGGAATACTACATTGTTGTAAAAACTGAACCACTATAAACATCTTAAATGGAAGACAAACCCATAAATTGTAGGTTGAAAGTTATATTGATCACAATTAAATTATCAGTTCCATTAAATAAAATTATAATGATTAATTTTCAAAAAGATTCTCTCATATTACCCATTAAAACTCTATTTTTGAGATTATGGATTTCACAAATACTTGATTTCAAAAAATTAAAAATTTCCCCCATTAAACAGGCACAAAATGAGAAGTATACTATCTCATAGTATTAAGACCTTAATCTTAATATATTTTCATATTATCTTTTATTAATACTACACATATTGGAAATAATAAATAAAAATGAACAATAATTTTTAGATAATTGATAAATATCATGTTAGATTTGCAATACAGGTCAAATGGAAGACACTTAGAATAGAAACAGCTTAAGGAAATTCCCATTTTTTAAATATAAATTTGAACAAATATAAGCAGTTGAAATAAATATTAGTTTAATATTAAATTAAGTAAATACAAATTGAGAAGCTTAGTATGATAATGGAAATAACATGCTCAAAATGCAAAATATGGGAAAGAAATTTCATATCAGGAAATTTATGCATTAAATAAATTGCTATAAAAAATAAAGTGATCAAATAATGTCAAATTTATATATAAAGATAAAGATTTATTTTTTAAAAATATATAACATTAAATAACACAATAAAATAAATTAAAATATCAAGGCAATTGTAAACCGAATAACAGTTTATATAAATATTACAGTTACAAACTAATATTTTAAAATACTTAAATATGATTACATTAAATAAAATAAAATGAGTGTGAGTAAATTTTAACTTGTTTTAAAAAAATCAACATATTTAATGTTTATTATAGTTCAACAGAATGCATAAAATATAGCTATTAGAATTTGGAAATTTAATTCCACATTTTATAAGCAGATTTCACAGTGAATAAAAGTAATGACTAGAAACAAAAAATAAATAAAATATTTGTGATCTCTTTATATAACTTTACTATATAATAACACTTGACTTGTATAAAAATAAACTAATTCGATTGTCCAGTTCAATAATGATGAATCTAAATATACTAATCTTAATAAATAGTAAGCTTCTATTTTTGGACAATAAGAAAAAGTTTTTTTAGGATTACTTTACCATTTAAAGTTAAATAAGATTATACTACTCATGTAATAATAATAATTAGTTTTATACAAGCTAAGTGGGCAGTATTATAAAGATATACATTTTGTTGGTTCTGGTTTTTCTATCAATTTTAAGACCCCAGTTAGCATAATAGGCTTAAATTATACTGAATAATCCAAAGTTTTCTACAATAATCTGATTTATAAAACTGATTAATACTATAAAAATAAGCTTCTTCCTAATCGAAAAAATGCATTTAAAATATCTGTAATTTAATATGTAAGTGATGAGCACGTGAGTGTAAACTAACCAAATTCAACAATCTTTTTAGGAATGTAAAGTTTAAACAATCGTAATAGTATTCATTACACAGGCTGTTTTCAAACATGAATTATAATTACTTACACTACTTAAAATAAGGTGTGTGCTAAAAATAATAGATGAATAATTAAATAGGAAATGATAATTACTGCAAATATCTGAAATGTGACAATATGTAGAACATTTTTAATAATTAAATATGTGTATGTACATGCACAAAAACAAACATAAACCGATGTATAGAGCTGATATAAAAGGATCAAAAGCTTAGAAAACATTAAAAAATGGGAAAAAGACTAGATTATTTTAATACAGAACTGGATGGAAATTTCATCATCCTATATCATTTTCCTTAAAGTATGAATTATTTGGCACTACAATAATACAACTGCGATTTTCCAAAAAATAATATAATACATCAATTTTACAGTTCTCTCAAAAATTACAAGTTAAAAATATAAACTTTCCACTATTTAATAATTACAAAATTAAACTAATATTAGTTTAAAATTGTTACTTTTAGCAATCTTTTCCTAAAAACACCTGGTATATCTGTGCAGCAATTTGGTACAAATATTTATATAAAGAAAGAAAATTACAAATTTCATATGAAAAACAGACAAAAAAATTTCTTGTAATATATTACAAAAACAAATTGGTACGTTAAAAAATTCGATCACTATCAGAAAAACTGACATACTGCAGCTTTACTTGACTGTATACCCCAATACACTTTTATATAAAATAAGCAACATAAAAAAATATAAAAATTTTAAATTACTAAAAATTTAATGGTTAATAGGAAAAAATTGACAGTATGTAAACTTAAAATAACTTATATTTAAAATACAAATCTAAAAATGGCAATGTACAATGTCTACAAAATGTAAAAGTCATCCGTCACAATAAATATACATGATGATTTATATAATAGTATGAGACCAGAATCATTGTCTGGAAAGTCACTAATAAAGCTGCCTAATGAAATTTGTATTTCTATTTTCCGCTTGACATTTTAGACAGCACCTAAGAAAAACACAAAACATTAACTATGCAATCTTAACACAAGCAGAAAAAAAAGCATTAATAAAAAATTACTGCTCCAAACAGATAAAACCACTACACATTTAATTCAGAAATTTAAGTTCTGACATTGCTGTCACAAGTAAGAACATCCTTTCAACTATATTTTTATACTATTAAAACATAAATGATGAAAATGTTTTGCAATATAACTGTTAAATACTCTCTCTCTCTATTTCAAATAAACAAAATCATTTATTATTAATTTTTTTGTAAATGAATTTTATTTATCATGCTTTTTAATACATTTTATCTATTGTATAAAAATTTTATAAAGCACATTTTAAAGTAAGAAATAAAATTATATCTCAAGATCCATGTAAAAATCAGAAATTACATCCCGAAAAATGTTCTATTTGAAAAATTGTAATGAAATAAAAACCTTATCACTGTATTAAACAAAATCAAATGGAAATTCATTTCTGTTCAATGACTTCCATTTTAAAATCAGTTTAAAATTATAGAACAAAAGTTTCAAATCATCCATTAATTTAAATTCATCTTAGAAATTTCTTTTTTCAGATTGAACAGTTAAGCAAGTAACACCTTTTCCATAAATTAAAGTCTTATTTAGCACCATATTTTAAAATAGTTGTTCATACTTATGATACACAAATTGTAAGTCATCCAAACATAATGAATACAGTAACCAAATGGGAAATCATTTTGTGGCAAAAAGAAATTAAATATACACAACTTATCAAAAATTAAGGAATCATCACGAAAATTGCAGTAACACTCAGAAAAATAAGCCAATATCAATGAAATTTGAATATGCAGGTAAGTAAAAGAGTTGAATAATATTATTATGCAAAATAGTGGCACTACTGTCAGAACACGTCATTTGCGTGGAACAAAGAAATTGATGTCTCAAAACAAGGGGGCAATTGTTATAGCATGTTTGAATTAGAAATATAGTATAGCAAAATTACAACAGTGGCCTCCAAGCATCATTTGACCAAACAATTTTGATGATAAACTATTGGGAGACTAGAGGTAAGAGAAAGTCAGATGGAAGTGGCTAGATGTCTGAATGTGAGTGCGTCTGTAATTTAAAGACATTGGCAACAATTTCTAACCACGGATTCAGCAAATGACAGCCATGTGCTACCATGAGTGCAGATGACCAAAATTTGCCATTATGCGCATGAAGGGATAGATCCACAACTCTGATTGAACTCAGATACTCCACGCAACAAGTCCTAGAAGGTTAGTATCCAGATCAAGATTGCATTGAAGGCTTCATCAATGTGGTATTTAAGTGAGATGACCAATCATTTACGCACCACTCACATCACGGCACAGACAGGAATGTTTATAATGGGTACATCAACATTGTGTGAGTAATGGAAGGCAGTTCTCTTTATGGATAAGTTCAGATTTAGCCTCAAAAGTGATAGTAGGCACATTTTTATTTGCAGAAAAAGTGGAACTTCTTTCATCCATCAAACATCTGTGGAAAATACACATATGGATCAGGCAGTTTGGAGAAGTATCTTTTTAGATGGAAGCATAGACATCCATGTTTTTTCCCATGGAAATGTTAATGCTCACAAATATAGAAATGGCATCCAGGATGCTTGTGTGCACCCTTATGCCAGGGCAATAGGTGATGCTTTCCAGCAACAGGACAATGATGTGAGACTACACAGGGCTCTAATTGTGTATGTTTAATTTGAGCATGAAAAAGCTGAGCTCATGCTGTAGCCAGCTCGATCAGCCAAACTTAACCCTCTAGCATCCTATTGCTTTGGAAGAGTGCTGGTTCACACTTCCCCCACAATTAATAAGTTCACATAATTATAACTTTTATGAATAAGAATGGCAATATATTAATCAAATTAAAAATTTAGAATTTCATAAATATCTTCTAAATTTTAGGCAACTAAATATATATTTTAAGTCATTATAATGAAAGAAACTTAAGTAAATGTTGAACACAGTAATTTTCATTTTAAGGCAAAAGAGTTTTCCCATTTTTTCAGAGACATTGCAATTATTACTATAAAAAATAATTGTAAATAATACATATTTTATTTCTTCAAATAAATAATTATGATATTTTAAAAAAAATAAAGTATAGCACATACTTTTATAATGTTTCATCACTTTGGTGCATATTTCATTAAATATAATTGATTTATTAATAAAAAAGAAAAAAAAATTGTATACATGATAAAAATTAGCAAGATACCAAAAAACATGCTACATTTTAATCACAGAATATAAATCAACATATTATTGTGATATTAACAATAATTACATCACATTTAAAATAAAGTTTTCAATTAACTTTTAATAAAATATTCTATACTTATTATTATTAAAATTTGAATTAAAAAATACAAATAATGCATTGGATATTTATTAAATGTTAGTAATATTAGTATAGCCTTAAGTAAATAAACAAAAATAACCTTTTTCAAATCCACTCCAGTAAGTGCTTGAACAGAAGGAGGTATTTGACTGACTAGTTTGTTTACTTCAGTTGTAACTTGATCGGTTCCACCTATTAATATAATATCTTCTGTTTTTGCCAAAGGAGCTGAAACTTCAGCAGCAATCTAAAATAAAAATTAAAATACTTTATATTAAAAAGTTCTCTTGTAGTCAATTTCCACCATAAAAGCATAAATGCCTCTCTTCCTAATCATCAAAGCAAAAAGTTTATATATGATTGTTTACTGCTCATTTTTTACAAGTGAGAGTTAATAAGATCAGAATCTACAGTTTAAAGTGGAAATCTGAATCACTAGAAACATCCAAGCCCAAGATGGAATTCAGACCCATGAACTTTTGAACAGCCAGGTCAGTCATACATATAAATATATATAGATACACACACACATATATATAAGCTATAATGGAGAAAAAAGTAATTTCAATTTAATAAGTCATTCTGAGATCTAGTTTTTTAAAATTTATAACAAGTTTTTAAACATTTGAAAATCTCAACATAAAAATATTTTGCAGTTGTTTTTTTAAATTGGCTTTCCTTTTTAAGACAGTCATTATACATTTGTCAGAGAAAAAATTTTTCCAGTACACATTAATAAGTGTAAGATGTTGATTTTCAATAATAAAAATTTAACATAGGAGAAAAGATTTATCTATCACATTATCATGGAGTTAAATTCAGACATAAGTGGCAAGGGCCACCCAAACTATTCATTGCAGAACTTGAATCTTTATCTTCTCTATCTTGAGTCTCACATGCTCAGACAGGAAAAAAGATTGAAATAGAATTTCTCAATCAGTCTGCAACTTCATACCCACAGAGTGAAAGAAGTTATTTCTGTAGCTACATGTAACATGTTTTGTGATATAACATGATCAGAATAAATATTTGGCTCATATAAATTTTACTAGAAAAATGTATAAATTTTCACTAAATTTAAAATCCTTCTATGTTTATAAAATATATTTTTTACGTTTATTTAGACATTATATTTACAGTAATATTAAAAAATATAAGAAAATATTACAGAGCAAAGAGGAATATAATGCAACATTAATTACCTTTGGAAGAGCTTCTAAAACTAAACTCATAATAGCAGCATCACCATACTGTTTGTATGCAGCAGCTTTCATTCTCATTCCCTCAGCTTCAGCTTTACCAACAGCTTCAATTGCATATGCTTCAGCAGAACCAAGCATTCTAATTTTTTCGGCTTCAGCTCTAGCAACTTCCATAGTTTGAGTTCTGGAATATATTATTTGCTAATGAATTGAACATATCACATAAAAAATGTTTAACTTCCTATTTTAATGCGTAAATATTTGAAATGGAATTTAATTTACTGCACATGATTAGCAAGGTATTATGAAAAAATAATTAAATAAATTATTTATTACATTATTTTTTTTTACCAAGAGCACTGAACAAGAAGCAAGAACATTAAGCTATTTTTTAAACTTAAAATTATTCAAAATAAATTTTTACACTAATAACTGTCTAATTATTATCTAAATTGGACAATACTTTTAAATCTATCTTTATATCCTTCTATTCTAAGATAGTCACAAAATTTAAATAATTTTTATTACAAAGCAAATAGCATATATCCAATAGCTATTATCATTTCTTGAATTATTACAATCACATGTTGTAAATCAGATTGTACAGCAGATATATCAGAAATAAAACCAGTGATTGATTTTTGACAGAATAAAATTAATGAATCATTAAAAATGTTTAAAGACTTTATTCTTTAAGTAAATAACAATATGAGTGTTGAAACTATCAGTAATCTCAAAACATGTCAAAAGCCATTTACATAAACTTTTATGACAGATTGAAACCAATTTGGATATAAATTAGTTCAATCTCATTTGTATATACATTATTATAAAAGATTTGAATGCTTTTTTAAAGTTCATTTGTTATTAAAGGCAAGTTATAATAGGAAATTTATGAATCAGATTTTATGTTCTCATAATAGACATATTATTTAACAACAATTATTTTTGAATAAACATCGATATTCTAAGAGTATAGCTTACTTATTGACTAATCTCATGCAATGTAAAGGAGCTTAAAGCATAATTTTTAGATAATATTACATTTACTATGTTTTTAATGTTTTGCTTTTCTTAATAATAACAGCATGAGCATAAACAGGAAACATAATGCTTTACTTAAATCATTAGACAAGCATAATATTTCAACAGAAATTAAAAATGATTTATTAAAATAAAAAGGATCTATTATTTAACTAATACATAAATATTTATTTTGAATATACATTTTATATTTTTAATGTATATTCTATAGAGTTTATTACTTCAATCGTGGAACAATATGATTTTGTACATAAATTCAGATGAGAAAATCTTTTTGTTTGATACTTGATGTACAGACATTGAAAGATATGTGGTGAGAAAAAGTGAAATACTGAAATTTTATTGATATTTGTTGGTGCTTAAACATAAGCCTTTAATGCATATTACAAAAACAAAATAGTGTGGTACGAAAAAAAGTTTTAATAAAGGTTACAGCTTTTCCTCACTAAAAGCAATATTGCACTCACAAGGCATGAAACCAATAAAATATTCTCTCTTATTCTAGATGAAAAAAATATTTCCAATTTTTTGTTATATGGTTTCTGGGAGGGATTAGGAATTGAAATTTCTTCCCAAGATGTTATATTGGATACATATTTAGGAAACAAATCCATTTAAAATTTTCTTTCATAAAAAATAAAATTATTTTTTAACTGAACATTATGTGGTCTCATCATATCATTCATGTAAATGTTTCATTGCTGCTCTACAATCTCTTTTTGTACACAAGAAAAAAACCAGAACTTACAATTTACCAATTACTTTAACCCATGTCTTCAGTAGGATTCAAATCCATGAACTGTTAAGCTGAGGTACTAAGTCTTAACCATTCAGCAAGAAGCTCAACACATTATTTCAGATGCTCATCGGATTGTAGCTGCATAAATGTCCACAGTATGCTTGAAGATCTCACCTTATATTGTTGAGATGTTAGGTTTATTTTCTGATTTACAGTTTAATGAGGCCATTTAAAGAAATACGCTCTCGGGGAATCATTTTTTCGCGGCCAAATAATATTTTCATGCACAATTATAGGATTATTATGAATAACAGGCTCTTTCCCAATGAAGTCATCCTATATTTGGTTATATAATGAAGTAGATCTTATCTGTGAAATGCAAATCAATCCACTGATCTTAACTCTACAGGAGATGCTTCTTCTTACATAGTAGCATCCTACAATGAAACCAAAGCATGAAAATTTGGTTCATCATTGGTGTGATTTCATTTGTTTGTGGATCAACAGTCAGGGTTCAACATAAGAACAAAATGGGACCTAAAATTTAAAATGGATTTGAACCACTACAAACATCCAAGTGTGAGTTGGGATTCAAACCAACACCTGCTGAACTGAAGGCCACATCATTAACTATTTGACTGCTAGTTCAACAAATCATAAGCTTGAGAGATTGTATTGCCATGTAAAGTCTGTTTTGAACCACTTAAATTGAAACTTTGCTATTGAAAAAGTTCAATTTAAGTGGTTCTAAACAGACTTGAAGTACAGCAACATTCAGTTCCTTCTGACATTCTCAGCATTGCTGTATGTATGAAATCTTGTTTTGATCAACAGTAATAATTTTCATTCTTCAAAACCAGTTTCACAATCTAGAAATTACACTTAGAAAAACTCATTTCCTTGCATCATAATAAATTTTAATTGACTGTTTTCAAATGTACTATGGATTACCAAGCTTTGAGAAATCAGATTAATTGAAGTATTGTTTTCACTATTACAAAACATTTCAACATCAATCCCTGCAGAAAAAATATTAGTTGCTTTTTACACCTTAATTAAAATTTGTAGTTTTTTATATCATATATAATTTCATTAAATTCTAACAATTTTCATTCATAACCTCTTCAATTTCATTTTTGGTGAAAGTTGTTGACTTTTCAGTTGTTTGATGCCAAATTCATAACTTATCTTATTATTTTGAGCAGCATATTTTTAATTTAAATTTGTGTTTATTATATTTAAAATTAGGTAAAAAAAATTTAAGGTAATTTGTAAATTAACTTATTTTTTAAAATTTTCTTAATTTTATTAGAAATTTTTTTTAATTAAAAATTTTCTTCCTATGTGTTTAAAAGCTTAAGTAACACATTAACTTAATTTTCTTATTAACAATAAACTTTATTTTACACTAAATTTCAAAACTTATCTTTTTGTAATATTTAAATCAATCACAAAAAAAATTAAACATGTCATACAATTTTTACTAAGAGAAAATGTTTTGACTTTATTACACTGCTTTTTAACTAATAAAAGTTAAATTACCTTTTCCCCTGCGCAATGAGTTCTACTTTATAGGCTTCAGCTTCAGCTGGAAGACGAACAAGAGCAGTGAGCTCTTTATCTTTTCTTAAGATTTCTTTCTCTTCAACAGCAATTTGCTTCCTCCTTTCTACAATATCTATTTCAATTTCTTCACTTCGAATTTTCTGCTTCATTTTTGCTGCTTGTAATTCATAGGATAATTGGGCTTCAGCTTTCTAAAAAAAAAAAATATCAATAAAATAATTTACAGTAACTCTTTTAAAAATAAGAAAATGAATTTAGCTGATACAGTATTCAAAATTTTAACATTAACTAATAGCTATCAAACTTTCTCATTTGTCTCATTAATATTATGTAATTACATAATATGATAATTTATGGGGTTCATATAATCATAAGAAAATAATTAATAGGGAATATACACTGAAACAATAAACAAATATAAAATAATATATAAAACTGAAACAATAAAAGAAATAGGAAAAAAAATCAGAAAACTAGACATATATTACTATGATTAGGTAAAGTAAATAAACTAAAAGGACACTATCAACTGTCTCATGTAACTCAAAATGGATAATATATATGATTCATTAAATTTTTAGTCTTTTGTAGAAAGATTTAAAATATTGATTGCTTTTTTGTAAAATATTCTTTTATTGCATAAGTATTCACAAATATCATATATAATATATTTCATGATTTATAAAACATGAATACAGTAAGACCCCACTTAATGCTGTTTTGGTTTACGCTATTTTATTTTAATAGTGAAATTCCCTGAAATTACACACAGTGTTAGGCTCAATGATATCTGAATCAGTTTATCTGTGTTTTTTTCTTTCCTGCGCTATTATACAAACATATTTTTACCGTTTCAAATTTTTGTTGACATTATTATAAATACAAATTTATGTAATATAATGATTGACATAGTGAGAAATATTATGATTTTTATTTTTTATCATGGGCAATAATAATAATAATAATAATAAATAACAATAAGAAGAAACATTTTACTAAAAACTGAAATGCAAGTGATTAGAAGACTAGATACTGGTGAAGATCAATCTCAAATTGGTGCTGCATTGAATTTAGCAACTTCAACAATAAAGACCATTCTTAAGAATAAAGGAAAAATGCTGTCATTGGAAACTATGACAGCTCTGCAACAATTTAGTTGTTCAGAAAGTAATTCCGTTTTACATGAAAATGAAAAACGTATAGCGAATAAATATTATATTGAAGTATATATTGTCAATTCCAGTTCAATAACTTTTACCATCTTTCTGCTCACAGCACGATTTTATACTCATAAAATGGATGGTTTTCATTAGCAAAATATTGATTCCGGCGGGAAAAAGGAAATGACAAATGATGATGGAAAAATGACACTCCAAACAATGCAATAAAATTAAGTGTTCTATAACTAATACAATAGAGGAAATGGGAAAAGGACATTCTATATGGATTGACAATGAAATTGAATGCAATATGAAATTAAGCCATTCTATTATAATGGAAAAAGCAAGAAGAATTTTTCATTATATTCAGATTGAGACAAGTGACATAAGTAAAACTCTCATTGAAAGTTGAGGATGGTTTAATAGATTTAAACATTAAAATAATTTTCATAATGTGCAGAAAGCAGCAAATAGTGATAGAAAAGTGACGGTTGAATTCCCAGCAACATTAAAGACAATAATTGAATAAGGAAACTATCTCCCAGAATTGATTTTTAATGTTATGAAATAGATCTATTTTGGAAAATAAAACAAACACTTCCATCCAATGAAGAAAAACATATTTTTGAACAAGACAAAGAAGAAAAATAAGATTTAAAAATTGCTTAACATTTCTACTATGTGACAATGCAAACAAAGATTTTAAATTGAAACCATTACTTGTTTACCATCCCAAAAAAGAGATGAAAGGAATATCCAAATCAACTTTACCTGTAATTAGGGAGTCTGATAAAAAATCATGGATAACTATAAAAGTTTCTAGAATTGGTTCACAGAATATTTTTGCCTGCATGTTAAGCATTATTGCCAAATTAAAAAACTGCATTATCTATTAAAAATAACAAAAGTGTTATTTTTAATAGATAATGCTCCAAGCCATTTAATGAATTTATCTGACTTAATCACATACATTCCTCTCAAAGTGGTTTTTTTGCCACCTAACACAACTGCCTTGATCTAACTAATGGATCAAGGCATTATATGAAATTTTAAGGCTTATTACCTGCGGGGAACATTTAAACAGGTGTCTGAAAAAACAGAAAGGGAAGAGAAAAATTAATAAGAAAGTTTGAAAAAACTATAATATCATGAATGTTGTAGAAAATATAAACCTTTCTAGGAATGAGGTAACAGAAAAATGTTTGCAAGGAGTGTGGAAGAACATTTGGTCAGATCTATGCAAGGGCGGTGATACTGGACATTCTGTCGATATGAATAAAATAGTGGAAGAAATCAAATAAACCAGTTTAAATTAGGTAAATGTGGAAAAAAATAGTGCAAGAAACAGCAGGAAGTCTTTTTAATGTTGAGCTCAAGGTATAAGTGGACCAAGAAGAATACAAAAATATTGAAAGAAGTAATTTTGAAGAAGCACAAAGAGAACTTTCAAAAGTGTTTCTAAAAACCAATTTGACCACTATAACAGAAATTATGGACCAATTTATTGAAAATGACCCAAATTTTGATAGAAATTCAAAAGCAAGATGGGGTGTTAAGGATACCTTATCCACTTACCAACAACTTTTTATAGAGTGCAAAAGGAAAACACAAATTACATTAGATATTTTCTTATTCTGTTTTATGGCAATAAAAAATTAATTATTAAATTTGATGATAAAATACCTGACCAATTTTTTATCCATCTTTCCCTAACTCCATTATTTACATGATGAAGATAACCTTGTTTAATACTGTTTCATAGTACGCTCTACTTTGATGGAACACATACCCTGCGTTTAGTGGAGTCTTACTGTATTTTATGATTATAAACATAAGAATGTGATTTAGTCATTGAAATGGATGTATGTATGTTACTTTTGTATTAACTTCAGCATCAAAATTGGATTTTTGCAATTGAAAAAGCCGATGAGAATCTTCAATTTTAGTATTGGCACCATATTTAACATCCATGGCTGCTTTTTCACATTCAGCTTCCTGAAAGACATTTATAAATTAATTTGCATTATATATAAAATTTTATATGTTATAAAAAATTTAATATTACCAGATATTTAATTTTGCATAATTTAATTCATGAATGTTCAGATTAAATGAAAAATGAAATTCTTATTAAACTTCAATAAGATTTTTAATAGATGGTAAAATTAATAATAGATATACATGTTCTAAAAAATACAGGTTGCATAATAATACAGGTTATTGGCAGATAAATTTTTTATTTAATAAACAGCCTGCAATAGGGTAATTTCTTTTACTTTGAAACAAAAAAAGGAAAATTTATTTTACTGTCTTAATGCCATTTCAAAAAAAAAAAAAAAAAAAAAAAAAAAAAAAAAAAAAAAAAAAAAAGACAATAAAAGAAAAACATGAATTTTACAATATAAAGATAGCATTTTTCAAAAGAAATATATGAACACTTGTGACAGGTTTTTCACTTAAAAAATGTACATTTAATAAATTGTTAAGCGATCAAGTTTGACACAGAAGCCTTTTCCATTCCACTTATTCTCAGTAATAAACCTTCAGTTTATTTTTTGATTTTATTTTACACTCCTCATTCAGATAGTTCTTCCATCTTTCTTTAAATCTCACACAGAAAAGAATTGAATTAAAGATCTTAAAATTTGTTTTTTAAGTAATCATTCTTTGAAAGTGACCTGCTTATACGATTCTACTCAGTTTATATTTAATAATATTATCATCTTTGTAGATTTCAAAATTAAATCTTTCTGCAGATGTTATTTTGTAAAACAGCATCAAATATAGTTCTTAGATGCTTCACCTGGAAGATCAGTTATTTCCCCTCCATTGTCATTAAATCCATATCTATGAGGCATAGTTTAGAACTGATCCATGGTGTACAACAGAATTTTGATCTCATTAGACAGAATTTATAGAATAATCTTAAACATTGAAGCAAAGTGGGAAAAAATCAGTTTGATGTATTAATTTTTTTTATAACTTTAGGTTTAATATTATCAATATTTTCCTGTACATAATCTGTGGATTCTGTGTTAAAAAAGTTACGAATATTTTTGTGTATATTATACACTACAGTAGATAATCTGATAAAAAACATTCTTCAGAAAAGATTACAAGAAATTTTTGAAAGAAATAATGTTTATGCTTCATAAAATAAATAACAGATGCACAGGCAGTTTGGATAATGTACAGGAAAATACGGTACTTTGTTAATCTGAGAACCCAATCAGGAGAATTTTTCATGAATTAAAAGTTTGCCAATTTCAAAAAGTGTTTTTTTTTTCTCCACAGTACATACATTTTATTATACCTACAACATCAGCATATGCAAGAAAAAATTTACTATTTTATTATATATAATAACCCTGTATTAATACCAACATCTCTTATAAGTTTCTCATGAAGACCTAAAATCCAAATGGCACATACTGATTCCTTATTCTTTACACTTTTCTAGAATTTGTCTCAAAATAAAGATTCCATCAACTATAAATCCTCTCATTCTGAAATTATGCAGATAATCAGCAACAACAGTCTATAATAGGAGGCAGGTAATTAAATACAATATTAGAGAAAAATATTTCTGTTCAAAAGGCAGGATTTATTTTTTCTAAATAGAGCATGTAATTGCCCAGATACATTTTGGCAGATCTTTTCAACCAAATTTTATTAGTTCAGTAAGTCAGGTACATTTGGTCCTGCTGCTTTATTACATTTTGTTTTATCAACAGCAGATAGAGTTTTAGCTGTTGGGAAATCAAAAGACTGAGTCTCAGTCTTGTCAACAGTAAAATTGGTTATTTGATATATTACAGTTACACAAGTTGTTGAGTAGCCCAACCAATCAATTTATAACTTTTTCGCTTTCATTAAAAATAGTTCCATTTCTATTCTTACAAAGAATTATCCTAATTTAGATTCCTCACATTCTTCATTAATGATTCAAAAGAAAGCTCGGTATTCATGGTTGTGGATCTAAGGAGTAAAACTTCATTAAGCTAGTTCTCTCAGTAAATTCTCTTTTTATGTATTTTTATAATCATCAACAGATCTTATAAATTTTTTTCTCAGAGGATTTACAAGCCCTATTTTTTTATCTATTAGTAATTTTACATTCATCATTAAACCAACCAACTCTTCTTGACCTTTTTCCAGGCAGATTAGTGTGTTGATAGTATGGAATCCTCAAAAGTTACAATTTTTCAATCACACCATCTGAAATTATTTTTTCTTTCAGTTAATTTTTCTTGATAATTTTTGTGTGGATTATAGGCTCTCTTATTTTCCTACAATTAATTTTTACAGGGATTATATATATATATATATATATATATATATATATATATATATATATAT